>VMDR010007349.1:0-41037 GCA_007922815.1 Macrotus californicus | reverse complement strand
TCAAGGAATAAAAAAGAACAAGATAAGCCCAAAGTTAGCAGAAGAAAGGAATAAAGAATAGATAATCAACCAAACTAAGAGTGGGTTTTTTTTTAAATTATCAAGAAAACTGACAAACTTTTAGTGGATTAACTAAGATAAAGAAGATTCAAATAAAGTCAGAAATGAAAGAGGAGTCATTATAACTGATTGTACAGAATTTAAAAGGATTATAAGAGACTCCTATGAACAATATACACCAAAATTGAATAATCTAAAAAACATGGATAAATTCCTACTAATATAACCTACCAAGACTGATAGTGAAGAAAGAGAAACCTGCCTGGCCAAGGAGCTCAGGTGGTTAAAACATTGACCTGATGCACCAAGGTTGTGGGTTTGATCCCTGATCAGAGCACATACAAGAAACAGCAAGAAATGGATTCATAAGTAAATGGATCAACAAATCGATGTTTCTCTCTCCCTTCCTCTCTAACATTAATCAATACATAAAAATATTTTTTAAAAACAGAAAGAGAAAACCTGAATAGACTTATAACTAGAAAGTACGATAAATCAATAATCAGAAACCTTCCCAATAACACACACAGAGAGAGACCAAGGCCAGGTCCAAGTGGCTTCATAGTATCCTGAAATCAAAATCACAGAAAGACAAAAGAAAAGAAAACTAACTACAGGCCAGCAACTCTGATGACTGTAGATGCAAAAACCCTAAACAAGGTACTACACTGTTGATGGGAATCTAAAATGGTGCAGCTGCTATGTAAAACAGTATGAGGGTTCCTCATAAAATTAAAAATAGAACTACCACATGATTTGGCAATTTCACTTCTGGGTACATACCCTAAAGAGTTGAGTGTACTGAAAGGAACACAATGGTACTTCTATGATATTCCTGTCAAATACGCATAACCCGAATCTGGTCATTAGGAAACATTAAACAAACTCAAATTGAGGGATATTCTATAAAATCATTGGCCTGCACTCTTCAAAGTTGTCAATATCATAAAAATTAAGAGGAATGGAGAAACTATTCCAGGTTTAAAGAGACTAAAGAGCTCTGGCTGGTGTGGCTCAGTGGATTGAGTGCTGGCCTATGAACCAAAAAGTTGCCAGTTCGATTCCCAGTCCAGACCCATGCCTGGGTTGCGGGTTGGGTCCCAGGTTGGGGGCAATGAGAGGCAACCGATGACATCTCTCACATATCATCAATGTTTCTCTCCCTCTCTTTCTCCCTCCCTTCTCCTCTTTCTAAAAATAAATAAATAAAATCTTTTTTTAAAAAAAGAGACTAAAGAGACATGACAACTGATTATACCACATGATCCAAGATTATTTTTTCTATAAAAAACATTAATTGGAATAATTAAATCTCATACGATCTGTAGGTTAGATACTAGTATTATATCAATGATAATCTGTTTTTATAAAATACTGAAAATGATTTGGGGGGAAAAAGTAGAGAGAAAATGATGAAGCAAATATAGTATTGAGGAATCTGAGTGAAGGATTTTGGAATTCTTTGTATTATTCTTGCGATTTTTCTAAGCCTGAAACTCTCTTTTATAAGATTTTAAAAACACACAAAATACTATATGGATAAATATATGTATATATAGGGGGGATATGAGGAACACAAGATACCTGAATTTTATCCCTAATATTTCTAATACTTTGTTTCTCTAAAAAATAAAAACAGACTGATATTCTTAATTCCGAACAGAGGAGAGCAGACATTTGTCACATTATTTGTGCGATGAAGAATGTGTCTTGTCGTGATCCTGGGAAGTAACCTCTAAACCACTAGAATTTCCCAAGTGATAGGAGTATCTTTGTTATTTGTGGTGGGCCCCCAGACCAGACTGCTACTTTATATGCTCCCGAGGTGCTCAGGTGCCCTAGACAGCTGATGCTAACAATCTGACTCAGAATGGGAGCAGGTCATCCTGGAAAGACCCATCACATGATTAGGGGTTTGAGGCTCTGAGCTACTTAGTATCAGCCCAATCTCCTGGGAGGGCAGGGGAGGTGAGCACTGAGTCAAGCAGGGAATGATTTAATCAACCATGCTTCCATAAAAAAAATCCTCAATAGCCCTGGCTGGTGTGGCTCAGTGGATTGAGGGCCAGCCTGTGAACCAAAGGGTGGCTGGTTCGATTCCCAGTCAGGGCACATGCCTGGGTTGCAGGCCAGGCCACCAGTAGAGGGCATGCAAGCAGCAACCACACATTGATGTTTCTCTTCCTCTCTCTCTCCTTCCCTTCCCCTCTCTCTAAAAATAAATAAAAAATATATTTTTAAAAATCCCCAGTAAAAATCCTGGACCCTAGAGTTTGAGTGAGCAGCCTTGTTTTCAATGCTCTTTATGTACTGTCATGTTAGAGGGCCATGCATCCCTGAGAAGGGAAGCGTCCCATGAACCTTCCCAGACCTTTCCTTCTGCATCTCTCCCTTTGGTGGGTTCTGATTTGTATCCTCTTGCTATAATAAAACTGTAATCAGAAAGGCAGTTGCTTTCCTAAACTCTGTGAATCATTTTAGTGAATTACAGAACCTGAGGGTGGCTGTGGGATCCCCAGAGACTTGCAGCCATCTATGTAGTAGAAGTGAGGGTGGGCCTGGGGACCCCTGACCTTGCAGGTGGCCTCTGAAGTGAGGATGGTCTTTTGGAAGACTGTGCTCTTAACCTTCGGTTTGGCCAACTCACTAAACTTTTTTTTTTAATTAATATTAGAACACTGAATATGGTTTACTCCTCATTTCTGCTAATATTTTTGCTGTTGTGTTTTCATCAACTGTAGAAAAGATTCACTTCTCTTTTTAATGTTTTTCTCTTATACTACCATTGTATAGAACTATAAGCATTCATTTTGTTATTTGTATTAATTAATTGGGTTTTCTGGTAATAGTGGGAGGGACGTAAGGAAGTGGGCGGGAAACCAGAGGAACTTTCAGATTCACAGCTCCACGCCTGTCCCCACTGCTGTAGGAATGCGAGGCTCCCCTCTGAAGCGCTGTCTCCTCTGACGCTCAAAACCTCATCTGGTTCAAGAGTTTCTATTGCCAGACCTGAGCTTCTCTGGTTTCTCAAAAGGCTGCTTCACAGACCACTGGCACCAACAGACCTAGTTCTTGTTTTCAAAGATGATGCACTCTGGACTCCCCTGGGCATTTCCCACTTTTCTCTGTTTCCTCAAGCAGGGCACTGTTCAGTCACCGCCCTGTTTACAGTCTTAGGGAGGGGCCTTTTCGCTCTGGGACTGAGTATTTGGAGATTTCTGACACTGGCCCCTCCACATTCAGCACTTTTTTCCCCCTCAGCAAACTGTCATGATTTCCTCAATGGATTTCCTGCTTAGCTGTGGTTTAGGAAGTACTGACAACTAATTTGGAATATAAGTTTTCTGTACCCTGTAGTTGTGTTGAAAAACCACTTATGGGTCCTCTCTCACTTCTATTCTTCGTATTACTCCAAAGATTCAAAAAGTGAAAAAATTCAGTTCTTCAAAATAAGAACTAAGGTGCTACCCTGAGTCTACCGGTCCCAGAAGTTCCCACTCTCTCTTTCAAACCCACTCAGGAAAAGGCTTAGCCTCTACAACTCCACTGAACCTGCTCGTGTCTGTCACCACCTTGCAAACACAGAGGTCAATTCTCAGACCTCTTCTTCGCTGATGGATCTCCAGCATCCGACACAACTGATCACTCTTTGAAACACTCCCGCTGCCTGGCCTGGAGGCCACCACATTCTCCCACTTTGCCTGTCTCCCTCCTCACCTGCTACTCTTCTTCAGAATCTTTAGCTGGTTCTTTCTTTTCTCCCCAACAATGCCTTCTATCTACATTTATTCCCTGGCCGATCTCATCCAATTCCACAGTTTTAAATACTTAACTATACACTAAATATTCTCAAGTTAGTTTCTCCAGCCTGGCCCGTTTCCTGAATTACACATCCGATTGTCTACTCCACATCTTCACCTGTATGTCTAATAAGAAACTCACATTTAATTTGTGAAAGAATAAATGATAGTTGCCCAGAAATATGCTCCTCCTACCTCAGTAAATGGCAATTCTATCCTAACAGTCACTTAGTCCAAAACCCCTGGCAGCCATACTCGCCTCCCTTCTTTCTCACATCCCGCAACCAATCCTTCAGCCGATCGTGCTAGCTCTGCCTTCCAAACACATCCGGATTCTGACCACTTACCGTTACCTCCACTGCTTCTTCCTGGTCCAAGCCACCACTGGCTCCCACCAAGATTACTTTTACCTCCTCCTAACTGGTCTTCCTCCCTACCCACACCACTTCGCAGACTATTTTCCAGATAGCGGCCAAAATGACCTGTAAAACATATGTCAGATCATGTCACTCATTTGCTCAACATCCCTCAATGGCCTCCTGCCTTACTCTAAGTCAAAGCAGGGTCCTTCCAGGCCAGACTATCAGGATTTGCATCTCAGCATCACTATAAGCAATCTGTACAACCTCAGGCAGGTTGCTTAATCTTTGAACATTTCATTTTCCACATGCATAAAATGCACCTACTTTGTGAGGACATAATGAGGATTTATAGACATTAACTCATTAAGATTAATGTTAACTGGCTATTATTTTGAACAGTTTAGCTCAGGTGGTAAATTCACGAAAAGTCAAATGCAGAGCATGACCCCCACGATTACAGAATGTAAACTTGACTTGGCTTTACTTGATAAAGCCTTTTGTCGCAGGGTGGGGAGGGGACTCTATATACAGTATCAAATGTCTCCTTGTAAATGGGCACAGGTGACCTCCCAAAGAAGCATTTCTTTGAGGAACAGAGCCTGTCCCAAAGAATGTGCTACCTTTCTGAGGTTCTCTCTGACTATATTCCCCATCTCTACCAACCCTACCCATCCCCTTATTTGCTGTTCTTTGCACTTTTTCTACTCTATATTTTTCTCCTCTATATTCTGGCTTTGTTTCCCTACCTGAACTGTCCTTTCCAGCTCTTTCTGAAATAAAGCCCTTACCAACCCCTTATCTAGAACTTTTCCTTCTACATTCTTCAGCTGGCTGAATACTTCTCATGCCAATTTATAAACTGCCTCCTGCACACTGAACCAAAGTTTCTGTACTTTTCTTTTTCTTAAACTTTATATTCCTGCCAACCCCAAGTTCTGTAAATACCATCTGAGTGGAATAAGGGTTGAACGACACAATCAGCCTCATTCAAAAAGACTGGAGTTGATCATAACTGTCCTTACGTTTTAGAAAAGTAGTTTAAGACAGAATGAATATGGGCAGGAAAAAGTCTAAGAAATACAAAATAGTCACAGGAATGTAGAGTACAGCACAAGGAATACAGTCAATAATACTGGAATAACGATGTGTGGTACCAGGCGGCTACTTGAAATATCAGGAGGAGCACTTTGTAAAGTATGTGATTGTCTAACTACTGTGTTATACACTTGAAACTAATACAAAACAATATTGAGTGTAAACTATAATTTAAAAAAATAGTCCTTAGATCATCTGGGAGGAATAGCTATTATATGTGAACACCCCAAAGCAGATATGTTTTCATGATTTCATATAATCCTCCCTCTACAAACAAACTAAAGGCTATAGGGTCCAGAATCCTAAAGGAAATCTACGCAGGAAACTAGCTATCTTATCTCGCCAAGTCTGTGTGATAAAGAGTCTGCGGAGAAAACTCTCCTGACACTCCCTACATCTGTAATGAGAGCCAAGTGTAGTTCCTGCACTTCCACCTGCAGGAACTACATACCGTATCTCTAGTGCATCATTTTGGCAAAACATAAAGCCCCAGCAAAGCTGGACTCTCTCTGGGACAATGTGTTCTGTCTCAACAAGGAGCAATTGAAAAGATTTCAAAGACTCTAGTTAAAAACAAATTAAGGTCTTAATCCTAGTAGAGAGACTGTCCTGTTGGGATTTTCCAGGAAAGATTAAATTAGGCTGGAGTATTTTGTGTGTTTTTTAATGTGAGGAGCTAACAATTCATATTGAAGATACATCTCATAACGACAGAGACCAGCCTTGTACAGAAAAAACAAAGATTTCCACAAGCTTAAATTCATTCAGAAAAGCTAATGCTAATGCTACAGCTTAAGCAAAGGCAAGCATTAAGTCAAATTCACATATCCCAAGTGACCCCTTCCTAACAGTCATCAATCATGGCATTTCTAAGATAAAGCCCCCAAATTCTTTGACGCTTCTCCCATCAGAAGCAGGGATCCCTTCCCTGGGATCTCAATTCTGTGCCTGGTTGAGCAATAGAATGTAGTAGAAGAGACACTGGCATTTCTAGACACAGATCTTAAGAACTGACCATCTCCATCTCCTGTCTTTTGGGACGCTCATTGTTGGAACCCAGCCACCATGCTGAGGGGAAGCCCAAGCCACTCCTGGAGGACTACAGGTAGAGACACCAAGAACCAGAACCAACCTGCCAGACGTGTGATTGAGCTATCTGGGAAACAGATGCACCATCCCTAGTGAAACTACCCCAGCTAACACCACGTAAGCAGGGATGACTGAACTTACCAAGCTCTGCAAACTGTAGTTTCCTAAGCAAAATAAATGACTATTGTTTTAAGCCTCTAAGTTTGGGGATGGTCTGCCACACAATAGATAAATAGAACACTAATTTTTTATGTTCTTTGAAGGAAAAGATTAATAAAAAATAGCCAGCCAAATGCCCCTTGATTTACCACCTCGTGTTACTTGTGAGAGGCCGGGTAGCACAATGGTGAGAACACAGACTTTGGGGCTAGATGGCCAGGGTTTGAACACTGGCACTCACAAGTCTCTCTGCTTTTGTTTCTTTATCTGTGAAAGGAAGACAGTAACTTCCTACGCTGTGAGGGTTAAGGAAGGCTGTTTGAAAGGAAACTGATTTAAAGAAAAGAGGTAGTAGAGGAGAAAAACTAAAAATATGGTTTAAAAATAGTAAGAGCAGGGAATCTTAGAAGCAAGGAAAGGGAAAGCAGGAATGTTGAGACAGGAAATCAGGGAGAGGCCTGGAAGGAGGGGCTGCTAGCAGACCTGGGCACCAAATGAAACTGGGCCCTACAGACAGTGAAGAGCCAGCCAGAAACTGGCTTCTCTGACTTCAGCAGCTCTAAACATTCCAGAAACTTCAGCAGGAAACAGATTGGGCTAAGCACCAGGGCAGTGCCTACAGGAGTACAACCTTCCTTCTAACTATGAGGCCCTCAAACACTCTCAAAAAACTAAATAAAGTTTACCTCTATTCTAGTAAGCCCATCGGCCCCTCCCTCATACATGGAGGTGCCCACCCAACTCACATCTTTTGACTTAATTGCTGATGCCTGAAATTCTTTTAAACAAGGAGAGAAAACATTTTCATTCCACATTCAGAGAAAAAAATAACAAAAATGCAAAGGTATGGCTAAGATAATACTGAGCTTAACTAAGTTTCAGTTCATTACCCTGCCAGGTAGGGCCCGTCCAGTGCCTCTGCAGGAGGAGGGAGGGACTAACTGACAATTTTCAAAGCCTACAGTCCACAGGGAGCGAGTGAGTTTAAATTTAATCAGTAAATATGTACTGAATGACTTAAGAAACAACCTAAGTATGCCATCTTATCAGACCTTCCCTGTGTTCACAGAGGAAGAATTTAAAGATTTCATTTATTTATTTTTAGAGAGAGGGGAAGGGAGGGAGAAAGAGAGAGAAACATCGATGTGAGAAACGCAGATCCGTTGTCTCTACTACACACCCAGACCAGGGAGGGAACCAAACCCACAACCCAGGCATGTGCCCTGACCAGGAATTGAACCAGTGACGTTTTGCTCTGCACAACAATGCCCAACTAACTCAGCCACATTGGTCAGAGCCACAGAGGGAGAAGTGAAAAGCAAGAGAGCATCAGGTCACCGTCAACCAGAGATAAAGGTCACAGAAGACAAGAAAGAAAAAGAACTAAGGTTACAGTAACAGAAAAACTATAGATTTCAGCACTAATTAGAATCATGTTCACTGTTCCAGGAAGACAAACAGGAAGCAATATACACCAGTCATTACGATCACAGCTTCTGGAGCCAGACTGCCAGGATTTAAACCCTAACTTTGCCTTCATGCCTTATGTGACAGTGGGTCAGTGACTTTTCGGTGCCTCGGCACCCTTATCCCTAAAATGAGTAACTGCACCTATTTCCTTGGGTTATTGTAGGAATCAAATAAGTTAATACAAGTAAAATGTTTAGAACAGTACCTGGCACACAGTAAATACTCTTTAAATATTAATTGCAATGACTATTACTGTGATTATTCTTCTTCTTTTGGTCTGAGATATCTGGCCTAAATCTATAAACTCAGGAAGCCCTACCATTACATGGAAGTACCTTGTTCTCAGGAGACTCACTCATGGAAGTATTTTTGTAAAGAAGGGACATAAACAAAGAAGGAGTACATCAGTACAGAAAACTCATGATTATTTGGGGAACGATTTAATAGACTTTAGGCACTAGACTCTTTATTTCTCTCTCTCGGTTGGCATTTTTCTGGTTATTGAGTCATTACCTATAATGGAAAGGGTGAGAGGAAGCATCAAAAATGAGAGAAAGTGTAACTAGTGCATCCTGATAACTGCTGACAGTTCAGATGCCTGGGCCGGCGAAGAGCACAGCCCTGCCTGCTTAGATAACACACTCAGATGCTGGCCATGTGCCACATGGCCTGGGACTGAGAACAAGAGGAACTTGGGACAAGCATTCACAGTAAAATCTCATGATCTCAAGAGTCAAAACTTAGAAGAGAGTTTGCGGCACGGTGAGCACGGTGAACATCAGGCAAGCTTTACTTTTCTAAATCAGAACTGGGCTGTGGTTTCTAGGAAGAGCTAATTAGAAATATGACCACAGAGAGTACATCTCAGACAACCTGAAACCACAAATATGAATTTTTTCTAATACAGGAAGAAATGGACAAAGAAATAGAAATTAATTGGTGGTTGCAGAGATCTGTTTTCAGTTTTATTTTATAGAGAATTACGTATTTGTCTCTCATAGAGACCACTCTTACTGATTCACAAATGCAAAAAAAAAAAAATCTCAGCCTGTGAATTCTTAAGGTTGACTTTTGAGAGGTATTCTACTTATCTCTATGTGCCAAGAAGAAAAGATCTAAACATGAGTATGTACTGTGTATCAAACATAAGCAAGGCATTTTATACACATTATCTCAGTGAATCTTCATAGTAAGCCTATGAATACATCCGAGTATAAGAAAACTAGAGCAAAGAGAAATAAAGAAATCTCCCCAGAGTACCACTGCCTATGAACGATGGAATAACGTTGGGACGATTTTGAACCCAAAGCTTATATATGCTCTACACATCATTATACTGCCTGCGCCGTGACAGACAGTTTAACGGCTACTTGCCTGAACGTCAGCGTCTGCCCACAGAAATAAGTGGGGGCGCTGGAGTAGAGAACGCCGGAAGGTTCCGAATCATTCCGCAGCGCTATGTTCCTCCGACTGCTCAGACTGTACCCCTCGAAGCCAGCTGTCCACTCTTTTTAAAAAGCACAGACATGAAAATTACTAGAATCTTTTCAGGACTATCATCAGTACAGACTCATTAAATCAAACTCGGAAGTGGAAGAGACTACTCTTAGGGGTCATGAGCAAGTTCAATAAAAGAAAAGATTCTTCTATGACAGGGCATTATGGTTAATCTTACAAATAAAAAAAAGAACTTTTAGTCTATTCTTTATACAATCTTGTCATGGAAGATCAAATAAGTGTTATTGCCTATCTAATAAAACCATGCTTGAGCTTATTCCAACCTGATTAAGAACGAATTAACAAATGAGTCAAAATCTGTTAAACAGAAGAGATCAATTTCCTATCATACAACTTTTGAGAAAAAGCCTCTACCTAGATATATATGAAGGTTTGAATCAAATATTGCAGTTGCAATATTTAAAATCTGTGGTTTTAGGGGATGCTACTAATCCTGTGTGGCACTACTTTAGACTCTGGAGATAAGAGCTGTTGAAAATTTTGCGAAATTCACATGACATAATTTGAGCAGGAGGTAAAAGACACATCCCATGTTGGTCTCATCAATTCAGGGTTTACCCTTAGAAAAAAAGGGTTGCCAGCGTGCTGCCTCCAGCACAGAACACAAGTGTTCTCACACACAGTTGAGCTTCAGGAGTGAGAAGCAACAGCATACCATGAGGCACCAACGTGGAATGACCTATCTGCGGGACGCTCCAAGGACTCCACTCCTGCCGGCCATCTCCTCGGGCGCAGACTCTGAACTGATACTCAACATTGGGGTCTATGTGTAATACTATGAATTCAGTTTCAGAGCCTACATACACATCTTCAAAATGATTTGAAGAACATTTACGAAACTGGAGTCTGTAATCTTGGGCTGTAAAGTCGTCGTCCACCTAAGGAGAAAGGCTTTATGTTAGGTAAAAATCAGAATAACTTCCTTGGCATTATTGTTTAAGAACTTTGAATGGGGGCATTGTGGGCCTGGCATAAAAGACCGTGTGCTGAATATGCTCAATATAGACTATTCTCAGGAAGGCCATAGGAAATATTCCACCATTACTTCCCTTCTTTTCTTTACTGAACCATGTGTTTTAAACTTCCCAGTCTGATATGAACAAGATCTCTTTGATGAAATGGCAGGTTTTCTACACAAGAATACCAAACATTTAAAGTTCAAGGATAAGAATCCCAAACTATATCATTCATATAACCAAGAAAGAATTAATATCCAGAATATATAAAGGACCCCTAAAAATTAATAGATCACCAACCACCTAAGAGAAAAATGGGCAAAAGACATGAATAAGCATTCTACAGAAAAAATATAAGATGCCAAAAATACACTAAAATAATCAACCAAATTTATAATATGGGAAATGCAACCCAAAACCACAATGAGAAACCACATTGGCAAAAAGATAAAATGAGACAATGCCAAATACTGGCCAGTACGCAGAGCTGGAGGAACTCAGAACCACTACTGGTACAAGCACTTCGGAAAGAGTTTAGTATCACCTAGTACACACCTAATACTCTAAGACCTCATCATTAACAGGTAGGTATATACTTCAGAAAAAAATTCTACATGTGTACACAAGGAAACAATAATGCTTATAGCAAAAAACAAAGAAACAAACAAAAACAAAACTGGAAGCTGTAGGCCCACCGACAGGCACAAGAGTAAAATTGGAATAAGAGTCCTTGTTTTGAGCCACCAAAAGCATCTCTATTTCTCTATATAAAGCCTTCATTTTTTAAAAATTCCATTTAAGAAAATAGTTTCTAGAAGCTGAGCACCAACCTCTGAATGATGCATCTGTCAAATAGCCAAAATGCTATGACTCATATGGACATAGTTTTTACCCAGAACACGGTAGCTCACCTGCATAACCGACATAACACAAAAAAATCTCCGCAATGTTGACAGTGCGGAGAGGCCATTCTTCAGACATTTCACTTCTGAGATGTTAGCTGAGTGCTGAGCAGAAAAATATCAGACACCCGACATTCACTATCATCATTTGACTTTTCTAATAAGCCGAAATGGGAGCAATCCTCAACTCACTAAGAGTTTAAGTTTGGGAAACGATGTTTTGATACAGGGATTTTAAAAAGTGCCTTCAGAACTGTTTATCTCAAACTGGAAGAGCTACCTCAGTTCAACTTCCCTGTGATTTTATTTTAATTATAGAGCAAAAGGGATTTTTGCTCATGAACAGAAGACAATATTCAAAGGTAGTTAATAAAAAAAAATTGAAGGCCCTCAAATCTCAAATCAATAATGTTGAAGCCGCTTTACAATCCTGAATTACCTACCTTACACCACCGCACAAGGATGCCTCCTGGCTTCTCTATTAGCTCTTCTATCTGTACTGGTGGGCGAGATGCTACCGTTCCATGCTTAAAAATGTGGTCTTTCACTATGTTAAGAACTGAGTCATCCAACTGAGCAGATAAACAAGGCACATCAACCAGTAAAGGCACTTCCGGTAAGCTGAGGAAACAAAGCTCACGTGTTTATGAGGCTTTTAACTGAGTTAAAAATACAAGGAATGTTTTGGCTCAGTCACATAAGAGAAGGATGTGGGCGCTCCCACTAAATAATGGCCAGGGCAAGTGGGGGCTTTGCAAGACGTCACGCAAAGACTCTCTTCCCAGATAAGTCTAAGCAAGAAGATCAAACACTGGTAGGGTCACAGTTGTCAGGTTTATACCAAAAGGTCTGTTTTACTGAGATATGACCCCATTTCAATGCTACGTTCAAATTTTTAAAAACTCAACAATTACTTTACGCATTAGAATTGAAGAAAAATCTGTAGTAATACTACACCAAAGATTATAATTGCAACTACTTCAGATTAATAAAACTAGTAATGAGCAGTGAAACTTTGAAAAATACATTGTCTATCTCCCCTAATCAGAATCTTTAATGGGGGTGGAAAGAAGGCAGATAGTCTAAATGCTTAAAAGTAAGCCCCAAAGGCACTAACTCTCTTACCTGTCCAGCTGAATGTGTGAGGCCTTTTTGGTAAAGCTCCAGAGTTTTTCATTCTGTTCTCCTACACCGCCAAGAATGGCAACTTCGCCTACAATCAGAAATAACAGATCCAGTATAGTACCGTGAAAAACAGTCACCCTGAAAGTAATCAACACAACCCGTGTCTGGGTAGATCTCTGCTTTTCTGGCAAATAATTCTAAAGTGATGCCACGAACTCCCAAAAAGGAAAGAGGTGAAGAAGGGATCGAGAAATACAGATTAACAGCTAACAAAATAACCCTGGGGACGTAAAGTACAGCATAGGGAATACAGTCGGTGATATTATAATAACTGTATGGTGCCAGGTGGGTACTTACTGGGGAGCACTTTGTAAAGCATATGATTGTCTAACCACTGTTCTATACACTTTGAAACAAACACAAAATAATATTGAATGTAAACTGTAACTGAAAAATAAAATTTAAAGTTCTTTAAAAACAATTCCCCCGAAACTAAACGTAGGCACTATTTTAGAAGTGACACTAAGGTTAAGCTCAAGAGGAAAAGGGGTCCATAATGGCGACATCTCACCTGAAATGTCTATTTGGTTCTATGCAAGGAAATGTGGCTTGTCAATGAATTTTATGCAAAGCAGAAGGCCCAGGGACTTTTTCCATCTCTCCTACAGAAACCTTTATCAACTCCAATAGGAACCAGGAGTAATAGGGCATGGGATCTTACAACACCAAAAGATACAGTAATGTTTCCCTAAAAGGGTATCGTATATTAGATTAGAAATTGCTCAACAGAATAATAAAAAGAAAATGCTACATAAAGGTGGTAAAAAAAAAAATGTCTGGTCAACTTCCATGTCCTTCCACCGCCCTGTAAAACATCACCAGAACTCTTTTCCGTCTGAATGCTCCTTGGAGTGACACGGGTGTTTTGAGGCCACATCACAGGAGCTTCTCCCTCACCAAAAGGAAAACAGAGACACACTGAAGATTGCTTTAAAATCCTCAAAATTCCATAAATAAGTTTTTATCCCTTGGCAGGGGAAGAGAGAAAAGAATTTGAAATTTAAAATATTTCTGAAGCATAAAAAAAAATTGAAGTATTAGAAGCTGTACAAACATGTATGTGCCTCAAAGGATTTTCTAAACTAAAAACATTTCTCAGTCCTCAGGGTGATGGGTGTACACTCCTGACCTGTGCTGAACTGCTTCTGGGTTTGTTTCCAAAAGCTAAGCCTCCAGGGAAAGACATTCTGTGGTCCTGCTAGAAAAATTTCCTCAGTCCTGGCTGGTGTGGCTCAGTGGATGGAGCACCAGCCTGTGAATCAAAGAGTTGCTGGTTCGATTCCCAGTCAGGGCACATGCCTGGGTTGAGGGCCAGGTCCTCAGTAGAGGGTGCACAAGAGGTAACCACACATTGATGTTTCCCTTTCTTTCTTCCTTCCTTCTCCTCTCTCTAAAAAAAAAATAAATAAAATAAAATTTTTTCTCAGAGGCACTGTGATGGTCAAAAGCATATAAGCACTTCTCACGGAAGAGAAGACTAAAATATAATTAGCATGTCAAGATAATACTAGTACCATATTTTAAGTGGGACCAAAAGGGGACAGACTTGTGAGCCATGTACACTTTTTATCCTACACCACTGACAGCATTCAATCTGCAGAATGGATGGTATTCATTCACCTTCCCTGGATCTTTTTTCCCCCAGCTGCCCTTTAAATATTGGCATCCCTTAGAGTTCTATCCCTGCTGCCTCCTCTTCTCAGACTGTGACTGTCTCTCTTAGTGGTTTTACCTATTTCCCTAGATTCAAACTTGACCTCTATGCCACTAACTACCACACTGACATCTCCAGGTATTCTCTCTCTCCTAAGCAGCATACTCACCATTCCCAACTACCTCGTGGCATCTTAAGCACCTCAAAGTCACCATGGCCCAAACCAAGTGCCTAAGTTCCCACCAAAACCCACCCCTCCTCCTTCCTCTCCTATGTCAGTAAACAGCACAATGTACGGCCACACAGAATCAGGCTGGTTTTGGTCATCCTACGTCGTTTCCTTTCTCCACCAACCTATCTAATGCATCCAGATGATTACAGATCATCCACATTGATCAGTAAAATCATCAATAATTCTATCTCTGAAAAATCTTTTTTTTAAAAGACTTCATATATTTATTTTTAGAGAGAGGGGAAGGGAGGGAGAAAAAGAGGGAGAGAAACATCAGTGTGTGGTTGCCTCTCACACATCCCCCACTGAGGACCTAGCCCGCAACCCAGGTATGTGCCCTGACTGGGAATCGAACCAGTGACCCTTTGGTTCACAGGCCCGTGCTAATTCACTGAGCCTCACTGGCCAGGGCTACCTCTGAAAAATCTTAAAACCGGCTCTACCTTACCTTCACCTGTCACTGTCCTCATTATTTACCATGTGGACCACTGCTGCAACTTTCTAATTAGTCTCTTTTACCTCCAGTCTTATAACCTGGAGTCTGGTCTTCAGGCTGCAGGCCATGTCATTTTTAAAAATGCAAGTCTGACTGGGTAACTCTGCTGCCTAAAATACTTCAAAAAGATCCCCAATTTACCACTCACTTCACTCGTGATGTTACTTCTGCTTCCAATCATGCTGTTACCTCCTTTTCTTCCTTGTCTCCTCTGTAGAATTCCTCCTACAGAAAGCTATCGTGCACTCTTCCAGAGTTAAGCACTTCCCTTCTGTGCTCCCAAAAGGTCTCCCAGCACGTATGCTTCTCTCACATGTGAACCACAAAGGGCAGAATTTTTATTTAATGTACCTGACAAAGGCTCAAACGAAAGAAGGAAGGAAGGAAGGCAGGCAGGCAAGATCTGGGCATGTTTCAACCAAAGTAATTGGCTGAAGACAAAAATATAACAACTACAATTTCAGAGGCAAACACTAATCATATTTCTTAACCTACTAAAAATGATAATGGAATTAAATTCTATAAACCACGAACACTGAAAATTTTTTTCTTGAGGGAGGTGGAGGGAAGGAGAGAGAAAGGGAGGAGTGAGGGAGGGTGGGAGAGAGAAAGAGAGAAAGATATTTGTTGTTCCACTTATTTATGCATTCGTTGGTTGATTCTCCCATCCAAGTACTAACCAGGCCCGACACTGCTTAGCTTCTGAGATCAGATGAGATCAGGTGCATTCAGGGTGGTACGGCCATAGACCATTGGTTGATTCTTGTAGGTGCCCTGACCTGGTATTGAACTCGCAACCCTGGCGCATGGGGACAATGCTCCAACCAACTGAGCTACCCAGCCAGGGCTCCGAAAAATATCTAAAGGCTCAAAGTGACCTTTAAATTGCTCTTTAACAGAGTATGTGATACTATCATGGAACCATTTGAGAAAAATCATTTACTCCTTATTTTGTAAACGATTATAATTAACACTTTAATTGCACTTACGCGGCATACCTCACTGTATATATGTCATCCTATATTACAAACTGTCCCAAGGTAGGAACATCCTAAGCACCCCACAGATGGCAATAAGCCTGCTGGTATCCTGAGAAATTAGCATAGTGTCAATCTGAACTTGCCACATTTAATAGGCCCCCTGGACTCCCACCTTCTTGGACCAAGTCCTCTGCAGTGCTGACTCCGTGCTCTATGAGCTTCTGGCAGTCATCTAGTGGTTTAATGGTCTCTTGTTCAATGGCGTCCACCTCTTGCAAAAGGGTCACCAATCGCTCATCCAGGAGCTTCCCGAGGGTTCCCTTTAAATCATTAAAATGCTGTTTGAGGACATCTCTTGTCTGTGACGCACTCTCTTTGATCTGAAAAGAAATAATATAAAAACTCAGAATCAGAATCACTATGAAAGGCTAATCCACAAGCAACACCTATAACAATGTCAAGGTTCTAACACAGCCATCATCTTCTAGTCACTGAAACACCAAACGTGATTCATTGACACGAACGTGCAGACTTGCACAGAACTGGCCTTCAGGCGAGACAGAATGGGCTCAAACCCTGGTTCCATCATTCACAAATGGTGTCAGTGTGGTCCAGGTCATTAGCACTCTGTGCCTCAATTTCCTTATTTCTCAAATGAGTATGCTAATGCTTACCTCACGGGGTGTGCTGTTAGGGTTCAATAACAATAACACACACTGCACTTAGTAAAACAATCGGCATACTGTTATTCTCAGTAGTAAGTGTTAGAAAGTATCATCTGCACAAAGTAGTTCTTGACAGTAGTGCCTTTCAGTAAAAAATAATTTGAAGTTAGAAGGGGATTAAAATTCATTTTGCTGAGAAGAAGTAAAGAAATGGTAGATTAGAAAGCCACAATACAGCAGCATCCGGTCATGGGTAAAGTGCCTTTATTACGCCAAAAGAAAACGAAGAAATCATTTAAAATCCAAAGAGTCTCACAAGAGGCAGAAAATGTTCATGGAAGACACACTTCTGGGGCAATGACTTAATCTTTTTTGAGTCATGGTCCTCTCTGCAAATCTCAATGACAGGTTTACAGACCCACTTCCCAGAAAAATGAGTAATCCATACCCTGAAGAAATTCACTCAGTTTCAGAGGTTACCAATTCCCTTATAGCCCAACCATGGCTTGCCGGGAGCAGTAATTCTGCAGGTTGGTTTGCAGAAGAATCACACAGACTGCCTGTCATAATTCAGATTGCAGGGCTCCAACCCAGACCTGCCCAACTCACAAGCACGTCTGTGATTCTGCAGCTCATACTTTGAGAAACAGTGCCCTAGGTCCACAGAGTCAGATTAAGAACTGCTGTTTTCAGAGATAAGACAGGAAAATCTTTACATCTCACACATATTTTGAAAAACCAGTTGTTTGTACAGACACATTTTTTTAAGAATACAGATAACACACAATTCACTTTCTCTCACTTAAAAAGGAAACCCTAACTATAAGCCAAACACTCAGTTGAATTAAAGCAAACACACACTTTACTTTGCAAACATTATCATATTAGTTTCATATGACGTTATGTTTACTGCCCTAACCCTTTTGCTGCTTTATTTAACAAGAGCATATGAAGTTCAAGAAAAACCCACCAAGAAAGTATCAAAATATGGGTAAAACACAATATCAGCAGTTAATAGAGAAATTTCTAGAACTTTCTATTTATTCTCTAATACTAAATTTAAAAGGCAGAATACAAAATTATCTTACAGAAATGTTCACAATCACATAAAAACAAAAGATGCCCCTGCCCAAATACAACAAATAAATATCAAAAAAGGAACAGTTTGATTGGCTGGGATGGGCAGACTACAGAAACAATTTTTTCTCCTTTTGACGTTAGTGGAAGTTCCAATGAATGGTATGTGTGTAGTAATAAAATTCCTTAAATCATAGCCGTGGCTGGTGTGGCTCAGTGGACTGAGTGAGGGCCTGCGAAGCAAGGGGTCACTGGTTCAATTCCCAGTCAGAGCACATATCTGGGTTGTGGGCAGGTCCCCAGTAGAGGGCGCATGAGGGGCAACACAATGATGTTTCTCTCCCTCTCTCCCTTTCCTTCTAAAAATAAATAAAATACTTAAAAAATAAAATAAAATTCCTTAAATCAAAAAGTAAGGGAGAAATCTTAATTTAAATATAATTATTAACTATCTCTGTAAAGTTACTAAAGAACTTGTATAAAATAAACCCAAGTTAAAGTTGTTTTTTTACATTTTATTTATTTATTTATTTTGAGAGCGAGGGGAAGGGAGGGAGAGAGAGAGGGAGAGAAACATCAATGTGTGCTTACCTCTGGCACGCCCCACACTCGGGACTTGGCCTGCAACCCAGGCATGGGCCCTGACTGGAAATCGGAACCAGCGGCCCTTTAGTTCAGGTCGGCACTCAATCCACTGAGCCACAGCAGCCAGGGCTGTTTTTTTTGGTTTTGTTTTTGTTCTGTTTTTTTTTTTTTTTTTTTTTTTTAAAGGGCCCATACTCATCTGGCCAGATAGCTCAGTTTTTTAGAGCACTGTCCTGATATACCAAGGTTGTGGGTTCTATTTCCAGTCAGGTCACATACAAAAATCAACCAATGAATGCATAAATAAGTGAAACAACAAATCAATCAATCTCTCTCTCTCTTTCTCTCAAAATAGATAAATAAAAAAAGCTATACTCAGCATGTGCTTGATTTGGTTTATCACTCAGCTGTGAGATCCTTGAGACTAAGGCCCTAAGATGATAGCACTAAGCAAATAAATGTTGTTGAATAAAAATGAAGTTAATCGTGTATGCTTTTAAGACCTTATTAAAAGAACCAGGGAGGGAGTGTCTTATGATTTTGATACATCACCTGGAATATTTTCAGAAATGCAGAAAATCTCAGGCTCCACCCAGAGCTACTGACTCAGAACTTGAATTTTCAACAAGATCCCCAGGTGACGCAGATCATACACATACCAGAAGTGAGTGAAGACAACATGCGGGAACACTGCGATATAGCTCACACCCCACCCCCCCATCACCAAGAGGAAATTCTGCAGTGAACACTATACCAACCAGGTCCTGTCTCACTCTTTAACGGACACAGCACACACAGGAAGTGCATTGGTTAGGTAAAGTCAATTTCCTCTTTAGAAAGAATTGAAAAGCTCCTTCAGCTGGTGCAGGGCCTATGTTTTGTTTTTGTTTCAGAACCTCAGAAAAAAAAGGAAGTATGTGAACACAAAGCAGAGAGAAGGCCAGGGCGGGGAGAACCCATTTCCAAATTCACCCCCTGTACTTTCATTGTAAGTGTGTTCCCCTTTGTTCATAGAACCCCAACCACTGCTGTTTCAAACTTGATATGACTTTGGCATCATTTTCTTCTCCCTGAAATACAGCTCATAATCCTAAGCCTCGGTCACCTTCAAGCCAATCACGTAACCAAGTGTGTTTGCTTAGCTTTATGAAGCTTTACAAAATGAGGGCTTTACTGCTGAGTGAATTTGTTCCTATTTGATGTGGTATCATGGTCTAATGTACTCAGGTTTAGCTCATTAAATCTTCACAACAGCTCTGAGAGGTGGGTCTGTATTGTTTATGTTGAAGAAAGTGAAGTTAAAAGACATCAAATGACTCCCCCAAGGCTTCCCAGTGCCAGAAACAGTCTGACTCCGAGAACCGTAGTCTTTCCATGAGCCAAGCTGTTTAGTTCTTACAGATCCTATCTGAAAGAGTTCCCAGGTAAGCCTGTAAATTATGTATTGACTGAGTCACTTCCTGATGTAACATGTATTTCTTGTCCTTGCAGGAAGAATCCTGTGGTAGCCAACACTCAGCCCCAAATGCTATCTAGCCATTCTAGGGCAAAAACCCAGGATGGTTTGTAGTAGATTTAAGAATACAAATGATATACAACTCAAGGTCTCAGAAAGGAAACTAATATACGTTGTTTACCTTGACTGATAATATTCTGAACCAATTTTCCACTAAAACCTCTACTATAACAGACCATCAAAACTTACCAAAAAATTTTAATTTAAAAAATACTTATTTACAAAGTTTCCACTGTAGTTGCTTAATCCCAAATAAACTGTATTTTTATATAGTTGCTACATCAAGAGAAAGGATAGGACAGGCTGGGACAGGACAGAAGAGAATAGAATGTGTATTTCAGGAAATTAGGTAATTGGAATCTCTACCTCCTCTAAAACATGCATCTCCATGACTTTACAAAAGAAAAGAAATTTTCACCTTCCAGGTTTAATCTAAGAATTTATTTTCCCAATTGTTTTGCAAATAGGAAACTAAAACTATTTTAAAATTAGAGACTGGCTTTAAACACCACTAGCTAACATTAGAACACAGCGATCAAAAATAAAAGACAGAGGTATAAACAGTCGACTGAAATTGAAGAAGCTAACCAAAATGTTTCTTCTCGGTTCATATGAAATGTACTGCACTAGCTATTGGTCTTTGCACCGACACCAAGACATTAGTCGTTAAAAATAATGACAGCAATAACAGTACAGGTCCACAGTATTGTTAGTGAGTACCTACTGTGTGCTGGGTACTTACATCCGCGGTCTTACTTAAATTCTACCACAACCCTATGAAGAAAGCATCTGTAGATGAGTAACATTCATATGTTATGAGTCAGGGAGATGAACTTGCCCACATCATAAAGCTAATAAAGTGGTAGAGAATTTTAATGGTCTGATTCATGTATGGACTCATAAGAGCTGCTGCATTTCCTTCTTACCTCTCTTATGATGAGGCTATTTTCGTAATGCTTAATTAACAACTTTCAGAAAGAAAATCTTTATTACATGACTGGTAGTGTTAACATTAGTGACCCCCGGTGAACCACAACTGGGCACGCACACCCTTCCACAGTCCCCTCCCCGAGAACAGAAGGTGGGCCTGTGACTAACAATGCAATCAACACGCACGGCTACAGAGTGGAACGGATACTCTGCCAGTTCCAGGCCTCAGCCTCATGGAAACCTGGCAACTTACGCTTTTGCACCTTGGGGGGTCCTGAGTCACCATATAAGAAGTATGTCTACCTTTCTGGAGAAAGCAAGTGGAAGGAAGATGAGAGTAGGAAGGATGGGCAGGAGGAAGAGAGAGAGATGGTACTAAGATCCAGCCACACCAGAATCCCAGCTGACTCCTGCTACCACTACGGCCTCACACAGGTGTACTGAACATTTCATCTTGAACATTCCAGCCTTAGCTGCCATCTCATTGCAATTACCTGGGTGTTACCAGCAAACTTAGGAGAAATAGTCGATTGAGCCTCAATCAATCCCCTGAACAGCTAGCAAATAAAATGATTGCTTTTAAGCCTTTATACTTTGACACAGTTTATGGAGCAACAAATAACCAAATCATAAGATAAAACAAATGTTTAATTCTTGATTATCTGCATTAAAGAATAGGGTGCATATAATCAAGACCACAAATAATAGTTTTAAAACATCTGCAAAATTACACCCCCAACATTCATAAAGGCACTCATTCAGTATTTAATGAGATCAAGTATGTTCCAAGAACTGGGCTTATAAAGATAAATAAGGCATGGGCCTGACCTAAAAAAACTGCCATTCTGGTAAAGGAGATAGTTGCACGCACACGTAACTATAATAAAGTGCAGTATTAAGTTCTTGTATAAGTAGGACAGCCACAAACTGCCATCAGAGCTCAAAAAGAGCATTCTGTTGGGAAAGGAAGTAGGAGAGAATTAGGGGACGTCACTTTGAATAACAATAATATTTAGCGATATCATCATTAGTTAATATGAGTATTTCTTAAGCACTTCATATGTCCCAGACATTGCGCTATTTTAAATGCATTTCTCATTTTAATTCCCACATCGGCCATTAAAGCAGGTACAATCCTTATCCTCATTATAGAGATAAGGAAAGTGAGGATCAGGAGAGTTAAGTCTCTCAAAGTCTCCTGGCTATAATAGAGACAAGTACTAACAAAGTAAAATAACTGCAAATATAAGTGAGTCATTGACTCCTCTCAATAATGAAGGCCTGTCCCATATCTGTTTGGCTTTCTGGCATAAATTGGCCATGTTATTTACCAGGTTTATAGTAACAAGAATAGTTCTTTATCAAAACTATACATACATTACAATTTCTGTTGAAAGCTATACAGAAAAACTGACATTCACACACTTTTTAATTAACACCACTGATCTTAACATTATTAATTCATGGGGTGGGGGGTAGTGGTGGGGGGAAAATGGGGACAACTGTACATGAACAACAATAAAAAAAGAACTTAAAAAAATAAAAAAAACTACTAATTCAGAATGTTTGTTTTTATAGACATATATATAAAAAATTCTATATTTCAAGTAAGTTTTGGATTCAACAAGCGGCTTTCAGAGTGCTGTGTTTAAAGACAATTTGTGAAAAGACTTATTCAAGAAAAGATGATTGAAAAGCCAATGTAATTTGTGCCTTTTGCATACAAATATGTGTGCGAATTTTTTTCTTGGTTGTTATTTAGTATTGCTTCTAGACCTTTGCTTCCTGTATTTTGGGGTACCTGAGTCAGTACATTTCAGCCTACCACCAACTAATGCTCCACAGGTTCCTATGTAATATACTCTCTACACCTCTATGTTAAAAATTAGATGGTACATGGGAAGTTTTTCATAATACATGCTTAGGATATAATGTTAACCAAAAGAAAAACATTGCCACCAAGTCGCATATACAGTAGTCTTTCAATTTTGCAAAATAATGTCTAAAAGGATAACCAAAATGTTAATGATGTTTTTCTCTAAGTAGTAGAATTATGGGTTATTTTTAAATTATTTCTTCCATTCTTGGTTTTCCCCAGCTCTATATTTAACCTTTTCTTAGGACACTCTAATAGTGGCATCTTAAGTACTACTGCAGTACAAATTACTTCAAAAATGTTTCTGCACTGTTTTGAAAATAGGTAACAGAAGGGGAAGTGGGAGATAAAAGGAGCAATAATAGCTTTCTTTTCTTTGCTTAGCTGCTAAGACTTCCTGCCCCGGTTCTCTGAAATAACTTTTTTTTCCTGCTGAGTTCTATATCTGTCCTAGTCTTTAACTAATATGCTATGTGTTTTTCAAACCCTGTGAGAAGAATAATCTATAGGAAACCTGGTCTTGTACATGAGAAACACCAAGATTGGGAGTTAAATCTTAAAGAAATGATCTGAAATCAGCTATTAAAAATTGAAAACAAAATACTGTGAAAGATAAAAACGATCACATGACAGATGTTAATACACTCTAGGAAAGCACTGGCTTGAGACTGTCAATAATTCACTTGAATATCATTGTATAATTACGGAATAAGCCTATGATATGCCAAACAATATTTTAATCCTGCGCATAAACCACAGCGATTTATGACAACACACCTGGGGTTCAGATTAAACTACAGAAATCAGTAGAGAGCTGATGAAGTGGTGATGATACACTGGGAGACAGTGCGCCTCACGTTTTAATGTGCATACATATCATACCTGGCAATGTCGTTAAAGGACAGGTTATAATTCAGCGGGTCTGGGTGGGGCCCAGCTCCTGCATTCTTCACCAGCTTTCAGGTGAGGATGCCACTGCCGTGGTCATGAACCACCCTTGTAGTAGCAAGGATCCAAGGGACACTCCTGGCTAGAGTTGGGGAGGGTCCTCACCAAATAGTATCTTGATTAGGTACCAGGATCTGGCCCTTTACTCTAAAAGAGCAGAGACTTGTTTTCGTCAATGCCCTGAGAGGCACTGAGTACCACCAACTAAAAGGCCCGTGAAGGCCAACGCATTCATTTTACAAAGTGAAATATAACTGTACACAGTCTAGAATATCACTATTTCTCACCGTAGGTACCTCCAATACCTCAAACTAGTCCCCCTTCCATAACATACAAGGATGAAGTTTCTAGACTTGCAAAGCTGAGGACTAGACCCTGGAGAGTGGCAATGTCATCAAGGTAGTGCCACTCTGTAGGGCATATCTGACTGGCCAGCTGACATCACCTTGTGACATCTGCATCAGCTATCTCTACTTATAAGAAGCAGGAAAGCCAACCTGAAGAAATAAACACGTGATGAAAAACACAACAGGAGTGAAATCTAAAAATGAATACACAAGAATTTAGGGTTTTTCTCATGTTTTGATTTTAGTGTCAAAGGATCAGCATCAAAGGAAAGAGTAAATCCATGAAGTCAGTGGTCTGTCTCCCCGAGCACAGTATTTCTAGGACCCAGGAGAATCTCTGACCTACAGTAGGCACTCAGTGAATATTTACTGAGTGAATGAACAAATGAGTATTTACAGAGAGTGGGAATTCATGTCTTTGGTATTTACACCTTAGCACCAGGGACTCCAGGGAGCTATAGAGAACTATTCTTAATAATTTCAACATCAGTTAGGCCAGACTAGCTGTAAACATTATCTGATTTCCTGAAGACAACGAACATCTCACTAGTCTTTTATTCAAACAGTAAGAGTTACAGACTACCCCTGCATTCCTACACAGCACTTCCTTTTCTAAGACAGATGGTAGAGCATAAACTTAACCACAAGAGGAGAAACTACATGCTAGCAGTTGTTTTTGACAGAATACTTAAAAGATTTTTACTTTTCCTTCTAGACTTTCATAGACATGGTTTCTTAACATGAGATAAATTTCATTAGAGTTTTAAAGGGTAAGAAGCAAAAGCAAAGGTAAAAAGTATGCCAAGAGGTCTTGAAAAAGTTAAACAGTTACCATACCACCCAGCATTCCTAAGTATATACGTACTAAAAGAACTGAAAACATATCCACATAAAAACTTGTACACGAAGAATCTTAGCAACATTCTTCATAAGAGCCAAAAGCGAAAATAACCCGGTATCTATCAATTAATGAATGGATAAATAAAATGTGGTTAGCCATACAATGAATATCATTCAGCCATAAAAAGAAGTACTGATACATACTACCACATATATGAACCTTGAAAATATTATGCTAAGTAAAGTCAGTCAGCCCCAAGGGGCCACACAGTGTATGATGCCATTTATCTGAAATGTCCAGAATAAGCAAATCCAAGTAGAGAGTGAAAGTAGGTTAGTGGTTGCCAGGGGCTACAAGGAGTAACAGCAAATGGGTAAGGGATTTCTTTTGGGGGTGATAAAAATGTTCTGTAATTAGATGGTGGTAACGGTTTGCCTATCTTTGTGAATATTCTAAAAACCGCTGACTTGTACATTTTAAGGCACAAAAAACTTTTTTTTCCAACTGTCACCACAAGACATGTTCATTGATTTTAGGGAGCCAGGAAGGAAAGATAAAAAACACATCAATGTGAGAGAGAAACATCAATCGGTTGTCTACAGTGTGTATACCAACTGACCAGGGATTGAATCTGCAGCCTCAGTACGTGACCTGACTGGGAATCGAACCACAACCTTTTGGTGCACAGGATGATGCTCCAACCAAGTGGGCCACCCGCCCGGGGCTAAGGCACAAATTTTACAGTATGCAAATTATCTCAATTTTTTAAAAAAAAAAATCATCCTTCCAAAATAAAATCAGCAGGTAAAAAGATATACAAATCCTTCCCCAATGAAAAATCTTTGATTAAAAAGCCATATATTTTATGTAGTTATTCTGAAAATGACTGGGACCCTAAAAATATCCTAACCACCAAACAAAAACAGCTGCTTATTTTGATAACATTTTTGTAACACAGACCTTCCTTAAAATGCAAGTTGACAGAGGGCTTATTCTACAAACCCAAACATACAATCCTCCAGAATTAGCTTTGAGGAGAAACGCCGTGGTAACTGGCAGTGGCACAAAACAGATTCCAGTTTACAAAAGAATTACAGTCTAGTCAGAAGGCAATGTCATCAGAAGGCACACTGTGATGGATGTTCTTAGTGTTTTCTGTCTCAATTCCGAGAGAATGGGCCTCAAAAACAAAACAAAACAAGGACTCGTACTAAACTACACTAAATCATCAGAAAGTATGTCCTGTATTTAAATTATTGGATATAAAAATCTAAAGAAGATAAGTTTGGAAACTGAACACTAAACCACTCAGGAGGGGATCATACAAAAAAATTTTCATGCGTTCACTATCACACCAGAAATCACTAAGAACTACTCCCAGGGGCTAACCTCACTCGGTTAGTGTCATTAGTGTCAACGTTCCTGCTTAGCTGCTGATGCTCTTAAACAATAGTCCTGCTCATACATGAGGCCGATGTGTGAACTGGTTGAAACATTAGTCATATAATGAGATGCTTTAATCTCTTTTTAAACTATGTCCTAGATTTAGAACCTCTATTTCAAAAGAGCAAAAGGAATAATGCAGATGTTTTCAAATGGAAATCAAGATAAGTACATTGGAAGGCCTTGAAAAGCATTCACTAGATCAAGAAAACCATATCTAGGTTTTGCTCCTAAACTATAAATGATGAGCAGCCTGCCTGCAGGATTTTAAAATACATAAAACCTAAAGCATGTTGAGTATCCTTAATGAGGAGACCATCCAAAGGCACTGTCATCAGATTCTGCCAGTTGCACATTTGCAGATTCTATGCAGCACGGAAGGTACGAGAATGACAACCCAGATTAATATTAATGTGATGAAATCCAACTCACTCCAGATTCCACTCACTCAAAAAGCATTTATTAGGCACCTATGTTTACAGTAGTTTGAGAATTATCTGTCCTATCACACACTGGGACTGGGTTATATCTTTTTGTGTACGAGTTCCAGGGTGTAGGGAAGCCATGTGGCTTTCCTACATCTTTGATAACCATGTCCACTGGGAACAGATAAATGCTATCCCTTGAAAGTTTATTTAAACTTCCCCTTTCCGTAAGTACTCCTCTTTTTAAATCTGTCTTTCCATTTCCCTGTATCCATCCCTCAAGAATTTCATTCTCCTTCTTCTGACCTTCCAACACAACTTCACCTTAACTACCTAGGACGGGGTTACGATAAATTAAGATTTTATTTATTTAGAGAGAGGGGAAGGGAGACAGAAAGAGAGGCAGAGAAACATCAGTGTGTAGTTGCCTCTAGCATACCCCTACTGGGGACCTGGCCCACAACCCAGGCATGTGCCCTGATTGGGTATCGAACCAGCGACCCTTCGGTTCGCAGGCCGGCACTCAGTCCACTAAGCCACACCAGCCAAGGTTCGATAAATGGTTTTTTAAATGCATTCAAGATCCCATGAGATATCAAGTACTATTCTCAAGCATTAATCCCATTCATTTTAGTGTTGACTCTACTGCTGCTTCTCAATCTCTCTCTGTCTCTCTAATCCTCTCCTTCCAAGACCCATTTTACCCCCACCTTTACCTGCCCAAAGTCACCACCCCACGTTTTCCTCAGGCTCTCTGAAGTCAGTCTCCATCCCCACAGCAAGGTTTCCCAAGAATCTCCACCTCCCCCAGCTCTCCTTAATCTTCACTACCCTCTGTGACGTCCTGGGGTTTTGCTCTGGTCCCTTACTCTCCCCAGCCTCGGACCCCCTCCATGCCCACCACCACCGCGCACCATTTAGGGAACGCCCCCTCCCCCTCCCCCTGGATTCCCCCCAAACAGTCTCTTCCTCTTCAGAGCCCCCCGCACCACCCGCACGCATTCCCAGAGCCTGCTTGGTCTCTCCGCACCTTCAGAGCCTCTTCCCTTCTCCCCTCACAGTTTTCGGACACTACCACCCCTCGGAGCCCTCCTGGCCCTCGCCCACCCGCCGGGCAGGCTCCCCGGGGCCCACAGCGCCCCTCCGGGCGCGGCCGTCCGACCTGCCTCTGCGCCTCCCGCAGCCCCTGGAGCCTCTGGCCCAGCTCCCGCCGGTAGCTCTGCGCCGCCTCCACGTTCTCGCGGGCCTCCTGCAGCAGCAGCTCCGGATTCAGCTCCATCGCCGCCTCGGCCGCCGGGTCCGGGCGCGGTTCCCTACTATCCCCGGCGCCGCGGAGCGGCCCGGCGTGGCCAAGCGCAGGCGGAAGCGCCGCCCCGCCCCGCCCCAGGGCGGCCTTGATTGACAGCCGCGCGCGGGCTCTTCGCTCGACCGGCGGCGGGATCCCAGCCCAGCCCGGCGCTGCGGCCCACGGCGGTTCCTCCCGTCGCGCGTGCAGCGCCCGGCCCGTGGAGTCTCCTCGGGACAAGCCCAGGGCAGGGTTAGTAACAGCTAACACCGCCTCGCGAAGGGCTTCCCGCATCTTATCTCATCTGGCCTCCTGGTATCTCGGTTTCTCGGAGGAGGACGCTGAGTGGGCAATCGACGTTGTCAAACCGTGGGGATGTCCACCCAGGTGGCTCTTAAATCGTCCTCGTTCCACCTCCCTCCCCGACGCGAATCCCAGCAGCGGCTGGTACTGTAGGAGGTTCCTCTGAACCAGGATCCACGCCCAGGTCCCCCAGAAGCGCATAGTCTAACCAGGGAGCCAAGACTGGCCTTCAACGTGGACCCGCGGTAGGTCCAGCAGTCCAGGCACAAGTCCAAGACAGCCGTTAGCAGACTTTCCCTGCAGGGGCCGGCTAGGGACGCGAGTTCTCTGCTGCGACACCCTAAATAAAGGGGCGTGACCATGGGCAGATAAAACTTTATGGACACAAATTTGAATTTCGCATAGTTTTCACGTGTCACAACATATTCTTGCAAATTTCGTCAACTATTTAGAAAAAGTAAAAACCATTCTAAAGTTCAGGGGCCATACAAAAATAGGAGCCCTGATGGGTGTCGCTCAGTAGGTTGGGCGTCCTCCCGGAAAGCCTAAGGTCGCGGGTTTGATTCCTGGTCAGGGCACATTCCCTGGGTTGTGGGTCCAATCCTTGGTCGGTCCAGGAGCATATGGCAACAACTGGTTGATGCCTCTTTCTCACATCGTATTTCTCTCCCCCTCTTCCTCCCTCCCTTCCCTGCTCTCTAAAAATAAATAAATAAAATGTTAAAAAAAAAAAAAACAGGAGGTATGTCAGATTTGGCTCTGGGCCATAGTTTGCGGACCTCTGGCCAAGGATGTTAGAGCTGAAAGTTGCCTCAGCCATGGAACAGAGACAGAACATGATTTAATCAAGATTACACAAAGAATCTGTACTAGAGGCTAAATCCCAGTTTTCCTGGACCAAACCAAAGTTCTTTCTACCACATTGCTTTGTGCTAAGTAAGTGACACTTAGAACTAGAAACGTTTAGAAAAGAGAAGCCCTTCTAGAGAAAATGGAAAATTGGCTTTATCCTGAAGATGCAGCAGCTGGGCACTTTGTAAATACTGACCGTATTAGCCAGTGAACTCCCTTGACTGTCTAAGGAGGCTTGAGTTGAGTTTTCTGTAACTCACAACTTGATGGTACCCTGAGAGATACAAAATAAAAGGGGCACAGACAGAAACTCACCGTGTAAGTGACCTGTGTAAAAGATAGAAAGGTATACTAAAGACACTTAAGAACATCCTGAATGAATGAGAAGGCCATTGAAGTAGAATCAGGAAAGACTGACAAAAACAAAATACATTAACTTTTGTATGTTTTCGGCCTTGACCCTTATACTCCTCACCTACAGGTTGTCTTCAATCTGGTTCCCAAACTTCTGTGGTACGGAATTGAGAGGAATGACCGAAGCAGTGGATGGGAAAGGGGAAGCTGGGTATCTGGAGATTCGTGTTGAATGAGAAATTGAGGGAGAAACTTTAGAGCACTACAGGGACTAAGAAAAGGGGAGTGGAGACGAGAATGTCACAGAGTTCCTATGATTTTCGAATTGGAGACTATCAGGAGATATGACAATACAGTGCGATTCTGGACTGGATCCGTTTGCTCTAAAGGGCATGGTTGAACAATTGGATAAACTTGAATGGGTTCTGAGGATTCACTAATAATGAAGTATCAATGTTAAACCCCGCTTTTTGATTGTTACCTTGTAGATTCATAGAATGTACTTGTACAATGTGGGCAGCTTACTCTCAAATGATTTATTCGGAGGAAAAATTGCACTGTATTTGCAATATGTCTGTAAGTTTGAGATTTCCATAACTTTGAGTTTTAAAAATTAAAAAATATAAAGCATTAATATAAAATTTTTAAGAGACATATCAAGATTAGGATAATCCCTTAATTATTTTTTATTGCTGAACAGAATCTCTTTGTATGAATTGCTATTCAAAAACTAGATCCTTCGACTTAATTGTAGCCAGTCAATTTTGAAGAATGTGGTAAAAGTGTGCAAAAAGGGGAGTCAGCTAGTAAAAAACGTGTCTGTATATGCACAATACAGTTAGGAGCTTTCTGAGAAGTCAGAGAGAAGAGAGAGAAAGCTATTGCTGACCAGATGACCAAAGTATTCTGGACTAAATCCATGTTTACCAAATAAGTCTCTGATTACAACTTGATATTCCAGCTACTGCAGTTTTCTCAGCAATTATACCGATCATGAATAAATAAATTAGCAAGTTGCTTTGTTTGTTTCTTATCTTATTAGAAGTCTGTGCCCCTGAATCAGCTCACCTCTGGTTACACTTGAAAAGTCTATTTAAAACCTATGTGATGCCACAGAGATTAAAAAACAAAACAAAAGGAAAAAACCCAACCCTGTAAAGCCCTGTCTGATGGCCTGCTGGCTTCTATCATTGCCACCTCCAGACCAATCTTCCATTGTGTTCAGTCTTCCTCTGTGTTATCAGCCAGAGTATTTACTCTTTAGGAATTTGTGGTCTAAAGTTAAAAAGAATGTTTTCAAAATTTCAAGCCGGGGGAAGGGATTTCACAAGATTTCCTTCACTTTCCTTTGTATTATTTTTTTGTATAGTGTGGAGATATTAGATGCATGGTTTTTTTGTTGTTGTTGCCTCCCATCAGTTAGTAGCTCGAGGAAATAAAGTGTAACAAGAGTAAGATTAGTGTCTTGATTTTATGGAACTTTTCTTTTCAATTTTTTTTTTTAATTTCATGTAATAAAGCCTTCTAGAGTAGGATCAATTCTATTTAATTAGTGGTAGAGAGCACCCAGAACATACTATGTTTAAGAATATTTAATAAATTCTGTGTTTTACGGACTCAATCGGTGCCTAAATTCTCCCATTCCCTTGAACTATTTGCTTATTGTCTCCCCTGCTTTCACCAGCAAACCTGTGTAAAGGCTAACACCCCAGTTCAAGCCTTTAACAGGGGCGCCCATCCTTTTGGCGTCTCTGGGCCACACTGGAAGAGGAGTTGTCTTGGACCACACATTAAATACACAAACATTAACGAAAACTGGTGAGCAAAAAAAAAAAAGGTTTTAAGTGAATTTACAATTTTGAGTGGGGCCGCATTCATAGCCATCCCAGGCCGCATGTAGCCCAAGGGCGGTGGGTTGGACACCGCTGCATCCTATTATACCTGGACTAAAGCCATATGGCTTTTCCTTCTTTACCCCTCCATCTATCTTATGTATATTCATTTCACTAACAAATATTTGAGAATGTACTGTATGCCAACCCGTACGTTATCTTAAGACAGACCCAAGTCCTACATCTCTAACATTTTTCTTCCAAAAACATTGTTTTGCAAGTGTCACTGCCCTTGCTAAAACCTTTGATGCCTATTCGTTAAAGCCAAAGCTCCTTAACCTGAACTCCTTGGCCCTTACTTTTCTCTTCATCTCCCTTCTTTTTTTTTTTTTCATTCTTAAAAATAACTTTATTATTTTTAAAATTTTATTTATGGATTTTAGAGAGAGAGAGCGTAGGAGAGAGAAAGAAACATCGATTTGTTGTTCCACTTATTTATGCATTCATTGGCTGCTGCTTGTATGTGCCCTGACCTGGTACCAAACAACCTTGGTGTATTGGGATGACATTCTAACTAACTGAGCTATCTGGACAAGGCCTACAAATAACTTTATTTGTTTTTTCAAATTTTTCAATTACAGTTGGCATACAATATTATATTAGTTTTAAGTGTACAACATAGTGATTAGACATTTATAGACCTCACCCAGGTAAATCTATTACCCATCTGACATCATACATTGTTATTCCCACAACATTGACTAAATTCCCTGTGCTGTACTTTATATCCTCACGCCCCTTTCTTTCTTTGACAGCCCACTTATATTCCTATCTCCAAGACCTTATACCCTTCCCCACTTAGTTTTGTCCTGCCTGGGATGCCTTTCCTCACTACTTTTGTTTAGTTAATAATACCTTGATTCATTCAACAGATATTTGTTGACTACAACAGTCCCTCCTTATCCAAAGGGAATACATTCCAAGACTCCCAGTGAATGCCTAAAACCATGGGTAATCCTGAACCCTATACAGGGGGTGAAAAGTAGGTTTACAGTTCTTCATATGAAAAATAATACAATTAATAAACAATATTCCAAGAGCAAATAAACTGTGTTTTGCATACTCACAACTGTAAACCTACTTTTGCCCCACCCTGTCTATACTATGCTTGTTTTCCTATATGTACATACCTTTTCTCTTAAAGGAAACACTTCTCTTTGGCATATCCAAATTGCCAGCAACATTTCTCTTGTGCTTCGGGGCCGTTGTTAAGTAAAATAAGGAATACTTGAACATAAACACTGCAACGTCAATCTGATAACCGAGATGGCTACGAAGTGACTAATGGGTGGGTGTCCTATACAGTGTAAATACCCTGGACAAAGAGATGATTCACATCCCAGGTTCCCAGGTGGGAGGGAGCAGGTCAATTCAGAAAGGCAAAAGTTTTCTTCACACTACTCAGAACTACATGCAATTTTAAGTGTACGAATTACTTATTTCTGGGATTTTTCCACCTGTGGTTGATCGCTGGTAACTGAAACCCCAGAGAATGAAACCATGGATGGGGGAGGGGGGGACTACTACAGTAAACTCTAAGAGAATAGGAACTTTTGTCTGTGTTGTTTACAACGGCTTTCTTCAGAGCTGACACAGAGCAGCCACTCAATAGTATTTATGGAATAGATGGATGGATGGATGGACGGATGGATGGATGGATGGATGGGTGGGTGGATGGATAGATAGCACAACACAAAACAGTGAGGTATGGGACTGAAAAAAGATTAAAATCAGAGTTAGATATTCCACATCCATTGCCTTATTCCATGCATTTAGGTGACCCCTCCCCATTACTCCCACCCAACTGCATGAAATATAAGCACCCCTACTCCAAAGAGATTGGAGGAGAAACTGAATGGTCCCAGAGAAAAGACCTCCACCTATTAACATTGAGAGGATCCCCACGGAAAATGCCAGCTCATCTATTGGTCATACTACAGTAGGGCTTATTGATGAGTCTTACCCACGCTAAAAACTCTCAGTCGGCTTTAACAATTTTTAAAACAGCTTCATGGAGTATAACTGATTTGTAATTAAATACACATATTTAATGTATACAATTTGATGAACGTTTTCATGAGTAGATACCCACGGTACCATCATCATAGCCAAGATAACAAATATTTCCATCACTCCCCAAAGTTTCCATGTGATCCATTCCTTTGGAAGGAGGGAGTTCATCCCTCCTTCAACCCCTGAACCTAGACAATGGCTAATCTGCTTTATATCATTAGGGATTAATTTGCATTTTCTCAAATTTTACATAAATGGAGTCATACAGAATATACTCTCTTTTCATCTGGCTTCTTTTACTTAGCGTAAGGGTTTGGAGATTTATCCATGTTGTTTTATGTATTAATATTTCTTTCTTTTTAGTGTTGAATAGTAGTCCATGGTATGGATGTATCACAATGTGTTTATTCATTTACCTGTTGATGGGTTATTCCCAGTTTTTTACGATTACAAATAAAAGCTGTTCTGAACATTTGCATATAAGTGAACAAATCTTTGAAACTATATTGGGAAGGAGATAGGAGAGAAAGTATACAGGGTGGTGTTAGGAAAGACTTAAATCCTCAACCACTATAACAGATCATTATTACCTTCTTTAGTTGTTAAATCAAGAAATAGAGGAATCGATTGCGTAGGTGAGGGGCTGCTGGTAGCAGCAGTCCCGGTAGAAGATGAGAATTTGCACCCTCCTACCCCAGACTGCAAGGAACAGGCTTTCTGGGTTTCTGGAGGCAGAGGAGGTAGAAAAATTCAACCAAACAACTTGTGAGAGTTTCATGGAGGGATTGGGAGATGATGGGTATCAGGAGGACCAGTCAGACACAGAGGATGAGGTGGACTCTGACCTTGACATCCACCAAGAGGATGAACCATCCAGGGATAGAGAAGCAGAAGAGCCAAGAAGGAGTGCCAAGTCGTCACCAAAGCCCATAAGGAGCCTCTCAAGAGCTTGAGGCCGGGAAAGGTCAGCACCCAGCTGGTAGCTCTCAGGAGGCCTGAGAAGAGAAGGCACTGCTACCACTAGAACACAGGATGATGGCTCTGACGGTCAGAATTTCATGCATCAGTCTACAGGTGAACACACACAACAAACATTCCTACAGGTACAGGAGAGGCAGGGTCAGTCAAGTGGCAAAAAAGGCCCCACTGTGAGAGGCCACCCACCCAGGGGTTGCTGCTCAGGGAGGCCAAGATCACAGAGGAGCTCAACTTACTTTCACTGGAGACATACAAGCAACTTCAGGCGGACACAAAGAAGCAGGTTCACAAGAAGCAGAAGTGTCCTGGGCCCCTAATTACCTTCATACCTTGACAGTGCCGCTGGCTGGGGAGCCAGGCTCTGAAGAAAAGAATATCGAGGTGGAAGGACTTGATCCTACTCTCACGGCATCTGCATTGACTCCCGTGAGGGGACAGGACCTGTCTCCTCCTGCTCGCTGCTCACGTATCTTCACTTTTACTGATGATGATGAGACATTTGAGGAATGGTTTCCCCAAGAGCAGCCCCCAAAGGTCCCTGTTCTGGGGGTCTGCCCAGTGACCCATCACCCAGCCCCATACCCGGATCCTGTTACAGACATACCTACCATAGCACTGTGTCAGCCTTCAAGATCACCTGTGAGGCCCCAAAGAAGCACATGACTGCCCACAGACCGCCACTCACTGCCTCTGCTCTGGGCCTGGCCCACCACCTCCTTCCTGAGCACCTCCCTGGCTCAGGATCTCAGGCCTTGCACCAGAAAATCACCATCAAATGAAGATATGTCTAGTCCTAAGAAACCTCTTTTTTGCCTGACTTGGGCTCTCAATGTCTCCCCTTCCCCCAACTCTCCCCCTCCTGCCCCCCGTTTCTCCCTTTGTCATCTCTAATCTTTGCCCAGACTTTTTTTCTATGTTTCTTTCACCAGCTTTGCCCCTAGTTCCTACTGGTTTTATTTGTGTTTTTTGAATCTAATAAAATTGAAAGATTTCCCTCCCCCGAAATAAATAGCTCTAGAAGCATATTACAGTAATATTTAAAAGTCAAGCCCTGGCTGGTGTGGCTCAGTGGATTGAGTGCCAGCCTGCAAACCAAAAGGTCGCTGGTTCGATTCCTGCCCGGGCAGGGCGCATGCCTAGGTGGCAGGTCAGGTCAGGTCAGATCCCCAGTAGGGGGCATGTGAGAAGCAAGCACACACTGATATTTCTCTCCCTCTCTTTCTCTCTCCCTTCCCCTCTCTCTAAAAATAAACAAATAAATAAATAAAATCTTTACAAAATAAATCAGGCCCTGGCTGGGTGGTTCAGCTGGTTGGAGCATCATCCCCAAAAGTTGCGTGCGCCAAAATGCTGTGGGCTGGATTCCTGATCAGGGTGCACACCTAGGTAGTAGGTTTGACCCCAGCTGGGATGGGCAGGGGGGGCAACCTATGGATGTTTCTCTCTCACATCGAAGTTTCTCTCTTTCTCTCTCTAAAATCAATAAATATATCCTCCACTGAGGATTAAAAAAATAAAAATCAGGAGGTATTTACAGTGCTAGAAGAGTTTTGAAAGTAGCTGCTCTGGAAAATAGTTTTGATATTAAGTTTCATAATCTGACATTTTTTACCAAATACAGGTATTACTTTGATAAATATAAAAGTTAATAATTTTAAAAAGTAAGAGTTAGCCAGGTGAAAAAGATAACGAAGAACACAGGCACACTGTAAATGCTAAATTGCTACACAAATGTGAGAGCTCATTTAATTTAAAATTGATAAATGCCATGAGCTCCTAAGTAAGGGATGCATGAAATATTAGCATGTCTAAGAATCAACTCAGTACAAATGATTAATAATGCAATGCAGTTTAAATGCTTAGTGATTTAGAAGAATAAAAAGTGCTAGAGACATATCCTCTAACTCAGCGATCCCCCTTCTAGGCGTGCAACCTAGAGAAACCTTACATGTGTTCAAGGAGACAAGATGCTCGCTACCTCACTGGATAACAGAAAACTAGAAACAATCTAAATGTTCATCACTAAGGAAATGAATAAATAAAATGTTGTGCATAATTGGATGGAATGCTCAGAAATGAAAGGGAACTAATCAGATCTACATATAACTCTTGAAATGAATGATGAGCAAAATAAAAAAGCAAACTGCTGAGTGACATTTACAGTATTGCTTTTTGTGTCAATAAAAACAAAACCAAAGTTTTTTATGCATGCAAATATGTATGTAAAAGTATAAAAATGGCTGCAATGCTATCCACCAAAGGGGTAATATTGGTGGTTACCACTGGGGCGAAGAGGAAAAGACTGAGTGTGGGTGTGAGCGTCAAGGACACTTTCAGCTTTCTTTGTCATTTTAAAATTTATTTCTCCTCCTTACACCTTCTTCCTCCTTCTCCTTACACGGCTGTCTCCTCCTACTTCTCTGTCTCATCATTCTCCTTGGGCAGTGTTTTTACATTACCTGAGTTATTAAAAAAAAAAGAAGCAAAACAACAACAATAAATACTTAGTGCAGTCTCCCTTCCTGAAAAAGCACGTTCAGGGCTAAAACTTTTCAAAGAAAAAGTAATTACCTGGAATTCAATGCAGAAATGTGTACCCTTTATGTTGTCAAGACAATATCAAATGCCATCAAGATGAACAAAATTGTCAATATCAATTTGCATTACCAGATCTAACAAGGTGGCTTCTGGTTATTACCTGATATGTCCTTTTGCCTGTCTTGTTTCATTTCTTACATACGGGGCAGTTAAAACGATGTAGACAAAATAAACACCCTCTGTATTTATGTCACCGCAACTTTCATGTAAAAAAGATAAAAGCTTTGAAAATCCGTGAAAACAATGCAAGTGAAGTATGAGATTATCGTCACTACAAGCCAGTAAACTATTGGTACTCCTGCTGCAAGAAAACAGGCAAAAGCAGCTGAGTCGATGCTGTTCGCCAGGAGGACAAAATCCACAGGAAGAAATGCCTGAAACGTGTAAATGTGGGGCATCTAATGGGCGGATTTCGAAGTAGGACTCTTGCTAAAATAATATTTTATTCCGTATGGGAGAAATTATAATCAACTGTTACTTCGTTTTCTGTATTTTTCAAACTTCTACTTTTAAAGAGAGGCCAGCCTGGGGCGTCACAAGTCTAGGGTTTTAATTCTGACACTAACGAGCGTTAGTCAAATTAGGTCCTCATCCGTGATTTAGGCGTGAGAATTTCGAATCTCCCAAGTCCCCGCCAGTTTTAAATTCTACGGTACGAGAATTTCGCCTCTGGCTGGTTCGCCAAAGACTTAGTTTGGCCCTCTCGTCTCACCGTCCGCGCAGCCTTCAGAAACAATCCTAAGCTCCGCCCCCTCCGCTCCGGAGGGCGCGAAAACCCAATTGACAAGAAGTCCCTCCGAAGCCCGCCGGTCCGATTTGCGTTCGGCTTGCTTTCCCCGCCGGGGTCCTAGTCCCGAACGTCAAGCCTAAAGTGCCTGGCCCTGGGGAACCTCGCGGCTCACTGGCCGCGACCTAGAGTCCTGGTTGCCCGCCTTTTTTCACCGTCTCTTCCCGCGTTCGACTCGGCTGAGCCGGGCCCAGCCACCGCGACCGTTCTGGGCGGGTGGGCGGCGGGAAGTCCGAGACGGACCCCGCATTCCAGCTCCTGGTTCCTACGGGAGCCAGCCGCCACCATGTCCTCCAGGCATGCCAGGCTGGGCCGTACAAGGTCTTAGGAGCCGGGATTCCGGGGAGCAGGGAGCATGGTGGGGGTCCTGGCCATGGCGGCGGCAGCTGCTCCCACTGCGGTGAAGGACTACGAAATTGAGGTGAGCTTGAGCATCTTCCTCCCTCTGTTCGGGATGGGTGAAAGATGATCACGACTTTGGATCCTTGAGGGGAAAGGAGGGACGTGGTGAGGCCCCACAGTTGTGACATTGTGTGGAACAATAGATGGAGTGTGTCATTTCTTGAAGCCGTGGTGGTTCCTGGCGAACCCTGGTATTGTGAGATGTTGGCAGGACCAGGTAAGTTAGGATTTAAGATTAACTCGACCAGTTCCTAGAACCTGAAATGTTGGCGCGTCTTGATGTTTTGGACTTGTGAAATGTCATGGAGCATCCCAGGGTTAAGTCTCAGTCTGTGATAGGGGATTATAGAACTTCAGCGTCGAAAAGGATCTGTAAGTTCAACTAGTCCGTCCATCTATCTGTTCTAGGAATGCCACTAAGAATATCACTACGGGAATCAAACAAGGTACTTAAAAAATTCGTGGCTGTAGGGCTTAATCTAGAGCAGTGAGGAGTCCTCGCAAGGCATACTTTCTCTTGTGTATCATCAGTGAAATGCACTAAATTTCAGTGAAATACACGAAGCTGCCCTTGAGAAGAGATTCTAATGCCTTGAAGTAGTGGAGTAGCATCTTAGAGTAGACTGTCGCTATATTTTTGAGCTTTGTCTTTCTTTTTTCATTTAAACCACAATTATCCACGACAAAAGGAAGCACAATTATTCAAAAAACAAGAGGTTTAATCCATTCTCAAAAATATTCAGCATTGGATTCTTCTAAGTACGGCGATAATGTTTTTCAATAATTAAAGTTAATTATATTTTAACATTAGCACACAAGTTCTTAGATGTTCACATTTTTAAATGTACAATAAGTGTATTCTTTTTCTAGAGCATAGGGAAGGTATAAAGTGGTATGAGCCATTGATTATGCTAAATCCAAGACCTGAAACATTGTAGATGACTAATAAGTATTTAGTCACATGGGTGATTCATTAAAAAATTAACTAGTAAATTACTACATAAATACATTTGAGATATATTTCAAACAGGACAAGATTTTTATGAAATATTATTTAGTAACAGTACAGTGGTGGACAGTATAATGGGAAAGAAACTAATAATGATATTCATTCTTTTTTAAAAAAATATTGATTGATTTTAAAAAGAGGCGGAGGGGGGAGAGAGAGAGAGAGAAACATCAATTTGTTGTTTCACCCATTCCTGCATTCATTGGTTGCTTCTTGTGTGTGCCCTGACGGGAGATCCAACCTACAACCTTGGTTTTTCCTATGGATGCTAAGCCACCCTACCAGGGCATTTTTAAACCTTTTCATCTCAAGCTAGTGTTGTAAATGAAATATGCATACCGGTGTCCTTGAAGTGAGCCAAGATGTATGTTCATTTATTTAACTGGGGGTTCTTTCTTTTTAAAAAATTAAAAAAATAAACCCCTCAGCTGAGGATATGTTTTATTGATTTTAGAGAGAGAGGAAGGGAGAGAGAGAGAGACATCGATGTGAGAAATGAGAAACATCATTCGGTTGCCTCCCATACACGCCCCAGACCGGGTATCCAACCCGCAACCTAGGTAGGTGCCCTGACCGAGAATCCAACCCGCAGCTTTTTGGTGTCTGGGCCGAAGCTTCAACCAGTTGATCTACCTGGCCAGGGCATAACTGAGGCTCTTCCCTATTTTTTATTTTTATTTTGTAAGTTTTATTTTTCAGTTATAATTTACATTTAATATTTCGTATTAGTTTCAAGTATACACCATCATGGTTAGACAATGGTATGCTTTACAAAGTGATACCCCTGATATTTCCATACCCACCTGGTACCGTACATAGTTATTACGCTGATATTGACTATATTCCCTATGCTGTTTTTTTAGAATCAAGTAACTTTTGTCTAGTCAGTAACTGTTGTTACGCTCATAATTGTTAAATCTAGGTAGTTGCTCAGCTTGTCTCAGGTGTGAAGAAGGACTTTTGGTACTTGAATTACACAGTTTTTAATTTTTGTGTGGTAAGTTTAATCAATTTTTTAAAATATTTTATTTATTTATTTTTAGAGAGAGGGGAAGGGAGGGAGAAAGAGAGGGAGAGAAACATCGGTGTATGGTTGCCTCTCATGCACCCTCTGCTGGGAACCTGGCCTGCAACCCAGGCCTGTGCCCTGACTGGGAATCGAACTGATGACCCTTTGGTTCCCAGGCCAGCACTCAATCCACTGAGCCACACCAGCCAGGGCTGATCAATCTTTTTATTACAGCTTCTGCTTTCGGCACCCTGCTTCTATTTCATGATAATGATACTTACTGTTTAGTATTTTAAGAGTAAGGGCCTTCCTTATACACATTAATTACTTAATATCAATCCTGTGATGAGGAACTAATAAACTGTATTCTACAGGTGGGAGAAGGTTAAAAATTAATCAAAAGTAATTTAAGTTAATTAAAAAGTTAAAAATAATTTGCTTAGCAGATGTCAGAGCCAGCACTTGAACTTGGATCTGCCTGACTCTGGCTGGGGTCAGATATTGTGCCACTGATACCATCTCAGGGTAATAATAATATAATCCATTAGCATTTTCTTCTAATACACTTACCATTTAATCTTCACATAAAATTGTAATCTGTCTATAATTTATTTTGTCTCATGTTTATCCAAATGGTGAGAAATTTGTCCCAATACCATTTACTACTTCTTTGCCCACTAACTTGAATGCTACTGTTATCATATACCAAGTTCTTAAATATACACTTAAGTCTTTTTCTGGTTTTCTAATCCATTTCATTAAGTTGCTTGCCTTTGCCCATTGGTACTATGCTTTTAATCATGATAGCTTTGTAATGTGTTTAATTTAATAGACATTTAATGTCCCCATTCATTACTTATCTTTTAAATAATTTCCTAGTTATTCTGGCAGATTTATTCTCACAAGTGAACTGAGGGAAGTTAAAATCAAAGAAAATACTGGTG
>VMDR010007348.1:0-41031 GCA_007922815.1 Macrotus californicus | reverse complement strand
GATAGGACACAGTCCACATAGATGTCCCAGAAGAGTTGGGCCAGATCCCAAAACAGTGCCCCATGCTTCAGGTTCCCAGATGACTTCAGGTAGATCATAAAATCCCAGAAACCTGACACAGTGTTGGAAATTCGAGGCTTCCGCATTTCCAGGAGGATCACTGAGGAAGACTCCCAGCACTGAGGATCAGCTTGGTTAAGAGCCAGCAGGTTTATCTGGCTGTGACAGGAGAAAGGAGACACACAGCACATTCCCACAATGAGCAGGGAGCAGGCGAGGCTCCAGGGGCGGTAGATCCCTCCTCTGTTTCCAGAATCAGCCATGGCCCTGAAAATGGACATGATGGAAACATCTCGTATGAGTCTCTGCTTGTGCTACACTCAGGAAAGAAAATAATTATGCCTTTAAGAACTTTGGTGCCCCCACTGTCTCTAGGAAAAGTCTTATCCTTTCTCCCATATTGCCAGCCCCATTCCATCTTGAATGAGTCATTGGCCAGCCACATAGTATAAAACCAAGATATATAGCCTAAGAAATATGTATTCCTAAGAAGTGTTCCTTCTGAGATGAATGAGTGCATGTGTTTTCCCTTAGCACAGAAGACTGTAGTTTAAAAGAGTATTAAGTGAAAATTTAAAATCTCCTTGCATAGCTTTCGTCATTCTACAATACTGTAACTTAGCTTATCTCTCTTAATCAAGGACTTCCATGCAATTAAGAATTTTAATATAATCTTACCTTTGGATGCTTTCCTATTCAGGGTGATTTTAGTTTTTTTTTAAAAAAAGGGCATAAGAATTGTATGCTGTTGTAAATAAAAAACAAACACAAGATAGTGTGCTAAAAACTATGTGAACAAGGGACATACATTTACCCCATTAGAGTAGACTCAATAGACCTTTTACCAACACCTGAAATGCTCTCCAATTCTAATCTAAATTTCATAAAGATGATGTTTTCTCATTTTTATGTTCTTGTTATAAGTGTCAAGAATTTCAGTGAAACTAATTTGCCTCTCACTTAACTTTTCTGGCTGTCAAAGCCTGTTGCAATAAAGTCAAGGCATCCATATGCCACTTTGAAACTGTTACACTTCAGACAAGTACAATGAGAAATGACATCCTTAAAATAATAATAACCTAAATTTCTCCCAGAAGAAATGTTATCTGACTCTTCATAGACTATAGGAAATTTATATCATCCTACAACTCTAATGTAAAGGAAAAAGCAAGAGGACTTACCCAGCTCACTTCCAGCTTTATCTTATATTTCCAAACGTTTCAGATGCTAGTATCATGAAGGCAAGCAGGGCATAGCTCATGGGAATATATCTATTTTGAAATATTTAATAATGATACTATAATGTGGAATCTTTTTCTTCTGAACAGCACCAGAACGTATTAAGACACCCTTAAATTGATATTTCATAAACCATCTAGAACATGCCTGTTCCTCTTTTGAAGATTTATGTTGAGTACAAGATTATTCAAAAATGCTCACTCTATGTTTCAGATCATTTACACAAGTCTTTATCTGAACAAAATTATATGCAATATGTCCTCTTCTGAACTAAACTATGAGAGTCAAGGGGCCCAAAGGGTTCCTTTTTCTTAAGGGACAAGCCCAAGATAGTGCTAAGTTTAAGAGGGCAAGCGGGGTGCTGTCCAGCGTGCTGAAGTTGCCGTTGTCCGGGTCTTCCTGCCTGCCGGCGCCACAGCGCGCACTAGGGCTCCTTCAGGTTCCATTAAGGAGAGTCCTCCTTGAGCTTGGAAGTTCCGCAGCCATGGGGTCCTCTGTGCGTTCCGCTACGACTCCCACGCTGAGTTCGGTGAGTCTCGTCCTCGCACCTGTTCCACGGCCTCATTCTCCTCGGAGAAAAGCTGCCAGGGACCCTCTGTGTGTCCTTTGTGCCCCACTCGTCTCCCTACTCCACGCCTTCCCGCCCAGGTGGCAGAAGGGCTCCCTCCACACTTACCTGCTCAGTCTTGCCTGGATTCCCGCGAGTGCGTGGAGAGAAAAACGCTCAGGCTGCTCCCGATCGAGCGAAGGTCCCCAGCTTCAGCGTCCTGAAGGCTAAGGTGCCTGTTCTTAAGTAGTGGGAGTGTTCCGCGCCTCTTCAAGTCTACGTCAAAGCGCCGGGAAACTGCCGCCACCTCTCGCCTCCAAGTCCATCTCCCACACCCTTCCCTCCCTCCCTTGAAAATCTCGCTTCAGTAAATAAGCAGGCTTAGCCATACACACCTCATTGACGGTAACCTGCATCACCCCCACCCCAGCACAGCGGAATTGAGCCTTTGTGTGGTTTGGCTTTTCCGTCCTACCTCGGGAGTTGTGGCACTGCAGGCGGGACCTGGAAAGTTGACACCCAGCGCCGCGCCGGTCTAGGATCGAGGGGGATTCTCCAGATTCACACTCCCCAGGCGTGTCTTGTTTGAGAATAAAGAGTTGTGAGAGAACACCCGGATTAAAGTCAGAGAAGGCGCATGGGCTCCCGCCCTACGGTCGGTAAGGGCTGCAAGGAATGAGGTGCTTCCCGGATTCACCCTTGATGTGAATTTCTCCTGCTTGCTTGCGGTCTTAGGCTGGAAGGAGAAAAAACACCCCTGGGGCAAGGATGCGTGTAGAGGCGAGACGCTGCTGGAAGCTCCCCCTGACTGGGGACAGGAGATGCTTTTATCTCCAGGACCTGTGGCCTGGATAACCTCAGGAGCTCGGGTTGTTGCTGACATCGCTTGAGTCAGCCCACCGCTCCAGATTCACAGTGGGGTCCCTGTTTTCCAAGAAGAGGAACCGGTTGAGGTTGTCTTTGATTCTGAACTCACAGCTAGTGAATATCCTAGCCCTGGGCTAGAGTCCTGTCGCCCCTTCGAGGTTCTGCTGACCATTAACATCTACCCTATCTGAAATATTCCCAACCCAGATACCTGGGGCAAAAGTTCTATCTTTGCAAATGTTTCCAGGTTTTACACCTTGCCTCAAAACCCTCTAAGCATCCTGAAAACCACTTGTAATATCCATTTAACTGAAGGCTTTTATGCCAGCTCGATTGTATCCATGGTTACCTTCCAGAGGGGACACAGGGAGGAACCAGACTTTTAACAGTTTACCAAAACACAAAGACCCCCACCCCTATTCAAATAATAGAAAGACATCTCTGGAGACGATTGATTCCATAGGGTTCTGGGCTTATTCTCCTGCCCTGACACTAAAACTGGATGAAGTGTACTTCTGTTTCTCCATCTGCAGGTTTGGGCATACTAAATCCTTCTTTTGATTACATAATAAGGATGTGGGAAAAGATCATAGGTGAGGTCTTGGACTTGCTTCCTGAACTTCAAGAAGGTCATTAGAGAAACACAGTATATGTGCTCAGGGACAGAGTTTGGCATGGGAGAACCCCAAGAAAGAGAGAGGGAAAGGAGGGAACAATGAAACAATCTTTGAGAAGGTGACTGTCACCGCAAATCTCTTGAAGAAGGAGTTGCACAAGTGTCCCAAGGCCAAAAGAGAGGGGATGATCTCCTCCAGGCAGAGAATTCAGTACAAGCAAAGGCACAGAGGGAGCACTCAAAAGAAGGAGTGTAGAGAGAGAAGAGAGAACAGAGGTAAGGATGTGGGAATTTAATTCTGGTTTGGGGCATGTCAATGGTAAAATTACCCTTGAAAATATGAGTATACAAATATGCAGTGCTTACTTTATTTTTAAGTGCCTGTGTGCCAGGCACTACTCTAGATGTTGTGTATAGAGAAGGAATAAAACAAAGTGCCTGTACTCATGGAGCTTACATCCTACTGGGGGTGGAGAAATAAAATTTATATTTTAATTTTAAAATGATATATGTATAATAACTTGTGTTTCTAGTTTCTATGTTGAACAGTGAGTTTACAGATATGCATCAAAAATGAACACATAACTAGCTAATTGTGTAAGTAAATAGTGACATGCATGAGTCAATTATGAAAGTATATGTACCATTCTGAAACTCTAAGAAAAATGTATGTGTAATGTGGCAGGTGTAAGAAGAAAAAGCAAAGGATCATCAGCAAAAAGTAAAGCAGGTTTAGAAAAGGATGATGAAGAGTTATTTTATATGGAATAATGAGAAGCCTTTCCTGATGTGGAGATATTTGAGTAGAGACCTATTAAAGTGAATGAGTCATTCATATACATGTGAAAAAATGCTCCAGATAGGGCTGAGGGAAGCATGCAAAAAACATTTCTGTGAGAAGAGTGTTTTACAGGAATAATGGTAAGAGGTGAGGTCAGAAAGGTAGTTAAAAAAATCCATCCTGGCTGCTCAGTAGAGAACAGACTAGAGGGGAGCAAGGGCAGAGGCAGGGAGTCCAGTTAGGAGCTGATACAACAATCTAGATAAGATATGATGGTAAATTAGATAAAGGTGTTAGCAGTGGAGTCAGAGAAAGTGATCAGATTCTGGATATGTTTTTATGGTAGAAAGGACAGGGTTTATGGATGGACTGGATGTAGGGTTCAGGAAAAAGAAAAATTGAAGATGACTCCAAGTCTGGGAGGCTAAGCAACTGAAAGTTTGGAATTACTACCAGCTAAGAGAGGAAACATGTTTTGAGGGAGAGTTTTGGGAAAGGCAAATCAACAACTTTTTCAAGATGTTAATTAAGTTTGATATGACTGACATCCACATGGAAATGCTGTATAGGCAGAGAAAAAGTGGGAACTAAAGAAACACTTGGGGTACAGTGCACAGGAGTGAAGTCTAGATTTGGGGATTAGATTTCTCTGTAGGCAATAGTTCAAACCCTCATGGAAAGTGTGTAGAGTGTGTACAATAGTAGCCTGAGGGTAGAAACTGAGAAATGCCAACATTTACACAATCAAGAAACAGAGAGTTACGAGGAACCAGGAGAGCTTGGTGCCTTGGAAACCAATAAGATAGTTTCACAAAGAGGCAAGATATCAACTACATCACATAGATTCAGGAAAGGAGGTCAATAAAATGAAGACAAAATTTTCCTATTGTATCTAAAAAATGGGAGGAAGCCAAGTTGCTTATTAAGATCAATTTCAACTTAGTGTTAGGGGAGAGATGGTGAACTGAGGCAGAAATGGAAAGTGAGGAAATTCACACAACAGGTTAGTGGTTGGGCCTTTGTCACATTTACAGGCTGAGGGGAAGAAAACCTTAGAGAGGGAGAAGTTGAAATTCAGGAAAGAAGGACAACTAACAATCCAGATGAAACCAGAAGTAACAGGGATAAGAGAATAAGAACAGGCCAGCATTTAACAGAAGGGGGGCTAGCTTTCTCTCTGAACAAGAAAGAAGGGAGACCATCACTAGATACTGATATATCTGTAGACAGTATGGTGGGTCGGGGAGCAGGAATTCAGGGAGATGGTGACCAACAGTCTCAATTTTCTTAAGGAACAAAGATGTATAGTCATCCACAAAAAGTGAATGAGGCAGAAGTGTTAAGAAAGGAACCTAAGAATAGTGAAAACGTTTTGGAAAAATCATTGAAAAGAAGAAGTGAGAAAAAAGGAGGTAAGAGAGAGGAGAGAGACTAAAGAAAGTACTAAAGCCCACACAAAGTTTGAGATCATAACTGGATAACAAACCATTTGCATGCTTGTGGTTTTTATGAGGCAGAATAGCATAATGATGAAGACTGCCTGGGTTTGTACCTTCTTTTTGTCACTTGTCATATTTCACTTTGTTTTCACATCTAACATCACTGAAATCAGGATACATCTATCAACTGATGGCACCTTGCAATTAGAATTGCAGCATTTTCTTTTGCTTTGTTAAAATAATGGGATGTCTACAATCGACCGTGTCTTTGATTTAATATAACGCTTTGGGCAAGTTACTCAACCTCTGCAAAACAGTTTTCTTGCCCATAAATGGGCAAAAATCTTCCTTAGGGCTAGTGAGGATAAAATGAGATCATATACATGGAAAACACTTAGAATGGTGCTGCATGTCACAAGTACTTGATCAACGCTTGGTGTTATTTTTCTCCCGCAGTGCTCATCTGAGTAAGTGTAAGAGAAAAGAATGGTCATTATTACATTGATTCAGTATTATTAGAGCTTTGTTGGGTAAATGTTGATGAAGAAGAAGGATGCAAAGGAATCAAGGGTATATGCAGGTTAGAAAAAGAGAGAAGACTGGGGGGAGAGAGATGAAAGACTGGTAGGAAATTGAGGAAACTGGAGGTCTCATTAAAGGGGGAAAAAAGCACTCTGGCTGGTGTGGCTCAACGGATGGAGTGCCAGCCTGCGCACCAAAGGGTCGCCTATTCGACTCCCAGTCTAGGGCACATGCCTGGGTTGCAGGCCCGGTTCCCAGTGGGTGGCACACAAGAGGTAACCATGTGTTGATGTTTCTCTCCTCCTTCTCCTTCCCTTCCCCTCTCTGAAAGATAAATAAATAAAATCTTTTTTAAAAAAGAGGGGAGGAGGTATAGTAGGAGTAAAGAAAGAAGGTACTATCAGGAAGAGAGAGATTCAAGTCAGGGAGAGGGATATTTAAGTTTCAGATTTCAGAGGTGGAAAAGCTCTGAATTCTGAGCACAACCAGTGATGTAAAGTGGGTGTAGAGTGAGTGCAGAGAGTAGTGTAGGTGAAGGCCATGGCAGTTGGGCCCTATCTTTCCCCTCAGTCTGAATATAATGAATTGAACTTGCCCTGCTTTATAGAAGCTGACGGTGTATGATGCTGCTCTTCCAACCAGATGGTCTAGAACAGTTCTTGCCAATGGGAGTAAAGGCTTTACATTTTTTTAAAATGTAATTACTTGGGACTAGAAGTTTTGACCTTCAGTAAAATTTCTGTAGTGCCACCCTGGAAAACAATGCCCTCAATAAATATCTCATGTAAGCACAATTTACCAACTTGTACTTGAAAATTAAGCAGTCATCTTATTGAATATCTTTATTTGGAAGAAGATCCTAGTGACTACATATTCTAACATATATTTAGTATTCCTTGGTTATTAGGGCAATTTGAGAGTTTCTTGGGAAGAATTGTGTATGTTTTATCTAAACATTATCAGCTTAGTAATTGCAAGAGGAAAGTGACATGCTAATTCCTCCATTTAGATAAAAAGAAAGCTACTGTCAAATTATTTGAATGAAATATTTTGCACACTACTGAATATATAAGAGTGCTTATTTTGATAGCCTATCCTGTGGTTTTATATCCACACACTAGACTCCCTGTAATGATGAGAAACATCTGGCCAGCGCCTACATTTTACAAAACATCATTTCCATATGCATGGTCTTATGTGATCCTACAGAAATGCCTATTACCCTCCTCTTTCCTCCGTTTTGCTCTTAGAGGATTTCACTTAGCTAGTAAGTTAGATCATGGTTCTGTTTCCAGAACTTATTTTCATTCCTTGTCATGTATCTGTTCTAAATGGTGTGCTTACACAAACACACTACTCTCTTCATTACATAGTCTATCCTTATTCCCCCAACTTGCTCCTCCCAACAACTCAGAGGGAGCATATGGCAGGTTCAACTTATAGAGTGAATAGTTTTATCATCTTCCATCTGGAATCAGTCTATCACATTATTTTGACTTGTTAAAAAAAATATTCAGGACACCAGTGGGTCATTTAAAGTTACATGATACCAAATAACTGGTTTGACTGGCATTTGTCATCCAAAGAGTTGACTCAGTTTTATGCAGTTGCAGCCTATGGCGAAAGAATGACTAGTTGAGAAGTACATTGCAATTAGCTGAATGTGCCCCATGAATAGCTTTTCTGATTTTTGCCACTTGAAGCAATTCTCAAAGACATTAAAAAAGGACTTCCGATTAATTTTAATGAAATTCAAGAGCAGTTATATAGATAGTTTGCATCTTCAGCAGTGCATTAATTTGCAAATCGTTGGGACAGTCTTTAAGAATAGGGTGCTTCTTTAACATTTAGGATCAGATAGCCAAAATAATTACTTTCTCTCCTTCTATTACGCTTTTCCATCATTTGAAGATGGCAATAAACAAGGGCAATTTCCTGGAATGTTCATTGGGGTAAGTGGATGAGTCATTAAGTGTGATTAAATTCATAAGGACACGTTGCAGTGAAGTAGTCAGATGATATTAGGCATTGACTCCAAAATGTTCAAAAAAGGAAAGTCACTCAGGGATACAGGAATAGTTCATTCATATTTTTCCTGCTTGTACAAGTGAAGATACTGTAGCTGGGATCATAGGCATAGTGGTGGTTCCTTTCCAGGATACTTCTCAAGATATAACCATCCTTGGCCATTCTTTCCAGTAGGTAGCAAAACCCCTACAAAATGTTATGGTTTTGTCAGGAGTTGAGTTTATCTCCTGCAATAACCCCAACATTTCAAGAGTGACAGTTTTAAGTACTGGCTTTCGGGATTGTCCTGTTTTGGAGGCTACTCATTTCCAAAGGAAACTACGATGCAGTGATTTGTTTTCAATTTGGTCTACATACCAAGGCAACAATGACAAAGGTCTAAGGTTTTAGCAACAGTAAATTGCTCTTCCTAAGCCTTCAGTTATGATGGAGTAGCAAAAAACAACATAAAATCTCTACTTCAACCCATATAAAAAGAGTGGAGGAATCCACAGCTCAGAAAATCAGGGGTCCAGTGACAACCATGGACTTTTGCTGAGAATAAGACCCTTGTGAAAGAACAAATGAGGATACAGGCCTCTGTGTTGAAGGCACAAAATATCTTACAGTATAAGCACCGCCCCCGGGAAGAGAGTGTTCCTTGACTTATGTGTGACCAAAGGAGTTAGCTCTGCTCTTCTCTAGATTTCCATATAATTTTGTTCATTATTTTATTATGCACTTACTGTTTTTAAATTGCTGTAGGGCTTATCTGTCTCTCTTTACTTTCCCATTCCCACCCCAATCACCTTCAGCTCTTTCAGAGTAGGTATCATGTCTGACTACTATCGGCTTTAAAGCCCAATACATACATAATGAGTTCTTAATCAATGTTGATTGGACTTATGCATGAGAATAGTCTCATTTTTAACCTGAATTGGAGTAGCGAGTGCATTAATCAACTTTGCATCAATAAAATTTCTTGTCATATCTGGATAAAAAATTAAAATGTAGGTGAGCCAATTTAGGTTTTTATTTTTCATTATCCAGTGTCCAAACTTTTTACCATACTGTTACCTAACAGACCCATTGCGGGGAGGGACAATATACTATTACCGAATGGGACTCCCCTTCTTCCGGGCCCCCCCATAGTAGGTTTGCCTTGCCCACCACCAGAGAATTATAGTTCTCAATGTCAGAGATTGGTGAAAAGGAAAGGAATTATTTATTCAAAAGTTATACAGACTTAGAGTAATGAGTTAATGTCTTCAGTAAAATCCCAAAGTCCTTTAAAATACCCACAAACACACACAGTCCTTCCTTCCCCCCTTTCCCAGTCTGGGGTACCGTATCTCAGGAAAAGAAATAGAAGTCCGTCGCTCAGGTAGCCCCTGATTCTCTGATTCTTCCCAGTAATCTGTGCTCAACTGACAGGCCTTCCACAGTTCCCAGCACCATCAGCTGTGTCACTGGGATCTCCAGTCCTTAATCCAAAACCATGTGGCACCTTCTCATGGCCCACCAACAAGAGTCCTTTCATCCCTTTCCTTCCCACAGCATCTCGCCTGCATTCTTCCAAATTGCTAAGAGAGAACTCTACATCGCTGCTACATCTTGCTTTCTGGATTCCTAAACTGCATGGCAAAAGGAGCCCCAAAGCTGCGTGGCCCCCTCCTCACCAAAGCTGCGTGAGTTCCTCCTCATATGGCTGCCACAGCACCTGGGTTTAAATCCCAGTGCCAGTCTTTCTCTGCAGCCCCATTTCTGACTCCTCCCACAACTGGCTATACCTGCCAGCCTTCCTGAACTTTTCAAGTTTTTCTGAGCTGCCATAGTAAGTCCAGGCAGGCATGCCCCGTGGCATGGAGCAAATCATCTCCAAGCTCTCACTCAGGTGCTATAACCAGGGGGAGTTGCCTCCCAGTTACATCCTGAGTGGAAGTCACTTCCATTCAGGCTGAAAGCATGACCACAGCCACTTAACATATCCATGAAACCAGTTAAAGGTTATAGATATGTTAAATGACCATGCCTGAGGTTATTTGCAAAACTGTTGCTATGCAAAACAACTCAATATCCCAGCTCTTTGTGTCTCATCCCCCAGGTCAGTTTTGTGGGGGTGAGGAGATCCTATATTTTTAGTATTCCCTGGACACCCTGAGTTCTGGACCCCATTACAAATCCTTCTTTGGGGAGAGTGTGGCTGCACCCTATTACAGTGCTTTTGCTAAATGGAAATATTACTTTAATGTGAGCATGAACACATCATCTGAAATGGAGTTTTGGTTGAAAGACTATAATCTAAAAGTAGATGTTAAGTATAAAAGTATAAAATTATTTTTCCCTGAGGGAAAAAAAATATTCCCTTCAATGACACAATTCTAACTTTCAGTCATTGGAAATTTAAAAAAAAAATTCTAAATTCAGTATGAGATCATTTTTGTAAATGATACACTAGCTGGGAATGCATTAAGGTGTAAGTAACAGGAAACCTGACTACAGCAGCTTAAATAAAAAGGAGTTTACTTTTCTTACCCAATAAGGGATCTGGAGACAAGTGACTGCTGATGTTAGTTCAGTGGCCCAATGATATCAAGCCCTATTTTCTATGATTCCCTTAACCTTGCCTCGGGCTCACGGGATAGCTACCACAGCTCCAAACATCACATCTACATTCAAAGCTGGAAATAGATGGAAGGATTGTTCCAGCCCAGACATATCTGTTACTTTTTAATCAAGAAAGTAAAGGCATTTCTATAAGCCTAATTAGTGAATTTAGTCATAAATGCATTGTCAACAAATAGGTCACATGGTCATTTATAGATGCAAGTAAGTCTGGGAAACAAGAGTTTAAGTGAGACTCTTAAGCAGTGAAGTATTTTGTCCAGGAAGTTGATAATGATTTTAGGGAAACAATCAAAAAAGTCAACCCCATAGGGCAGTGTGAGCTGATGGAAGAAAACATGCACTGAATAAATTCACCTTTAACTCTAATTTGGGATAACTGCTTTGCTGTTAGATTTTTTTTAAATTTTCTGAGGTGTCAATGTCTTTATCTTAACAATGGAAGTTTTATTATTATTCACCAAACACTGCATGTTTGAGAAATAGAAGATATTACTTGGGGATGCATCTGAAAACCCCCTTGTTTCCAGGACTTCAAGCAAATCATTTTATTTCTCTTGTGCACCAATGTTCTCTGCAAATTAAATGGGTTCAACTAGATCATCTCACAATTCTTTTCTGCTTTACAGTTTATTATTCTATGATTTGTGGCAATAATCCATTAACTAAATAGATATCTAGAAATCCTGCAGTTAAGCAAACTATTGAAATAAAGAATTAGAAGTGGTCCAGTCACTGTAGGAAAGAGTCAAACATTGGTATCCCCTTTGAGTAAGCAATTACACTCCTCTATATAAACACCAAAGAAATTCTTGCATTTGTACACTAATAAATATGGAAAAGAATGCTTACAGAGACACCATACACATAACAAATATCCAGAAATAACTCAAGTGCACAGAGCAGGGCACAAAGAAATAAACTGTGGCCTGTTCATATAACATAGACTATTTCACAGCAGCTAAATTTTTGGAATGCCATGGGTGGTTTTATAAATATAACATTGAGAAAGAAAACATGAGTCCCAAAAGATTATATACAGAATGTCAATACCATTTTTATAAAGTTAAAACAACTAACACCAAATCATGCATTTATTAGAAATATATAAAAAATAACTACGTATGTTTTTTCCAAATGGCAATGAAGTGATTATTATAAGAATCCAGGTAGTAATTACATCAGGAAGGAGGACCCCCAGGGACAACACAAGGAGGGGCTTCACTTAGACCATGTCAGTCTCTGTCAATGTCCAATTATCACAGTGACACAACATGTATATGTATTATAGAGTTTTACATAAGTAGGTAAGTAAGTAAACATATACATGCATATGAAGGGCCAATGGCCTGATAATACAGTAATATCAAGAATGATGGATTATGATTAATCCCATTCTGTTTACTTACACTTTAAGTGAAAAATGTAAAAGTTCAACAGCATAGGGAATATAGTTAAAAATATTGCAATAACTATGGGTGGTGCCAGGTGGGTACTGGAAATATCAGGGAAAGTACTTTGTGAAGCTCGTATGATTGTCTGATCGCAATGCTGTACACTTGAAACCAATACAAAATGATACTCAAAGTAAACTGTAATTAGAAAAATTAAAAATAGAATGTAGAAAGTTTATATATGATCCATGGAAGAAGGTCTTTAAAAATAAAAATCTTAAGCTAACATTCTTCATGCCTCATGCTAAACAAATAATGTGAAAATTCACTCACCAAAAATAGTAGCATTTCTTGGCTAATTAGGATGTGTTCTATGAGAGCACCTAGTCATTTAACCAGTGCCAATAAAACAAGGAGGTGAACCAGAAATATATCACATTTCTGCCCTGAACTTCAGTCCCTCTTGGGAAGACAGTCACTGTCTATTCTCCTTGACCACCGGTCTCATCCCTGTGCTCTCCGGAGTGAGGTCAGGACAGTGAGATGTGAGGGTCCACCCACAGCATCTCCCTGAGCAGAAAGGAGATTGTTGAGATGACTGAATACTTGCTATTGCAAAACAGATCCTCTACTGGGTACAGTGAGAGACTGTGCAGATGTCTTTCAAGCCACAGATGAAGCTACAAGCTAATGGGGAACACAGCAGATGAAGACAGGTAAAGATAAGCTATTGAAATATCCCCCATGCCTATAACAGTGAGTGTTTGTGTGTGTGCATAATAATGAACAAATAATTTGCTTTGATTGGGGTATACGTGTCCTTATATTTCAATATATGTGAATGAACAAAATAAGCAGTCTTTGCTCTTATGGAGTTCACATTCAACTAAAGAAGACTAGCAATATTTAAGTAAACAAACAAATAACTAAATAACTTAAAGGTGCAAAAGTAAATAAAGAAAATAAATGTCATGTATTATAATGGAGGTTGAGAAGAGAAACATTGCTTTAAAGCACAAATGACTTCAGCCCTCTCTTTAAGACCTTCCAAGCCGGCAAGCTCTGCGATTGCATCAGTGCTCCTAGACCAAGTTCACGGCCCCTTACACTTATCAGCTTGACTTTTATCCACCAAATTCAAGTGTCAATAGGCATACACCTCTGAAATGCTGACACCTGACCAGATATGTGAGGTGCACCTGCCTCCTCACCATTCAGCTGCTCTGTAACCAGGCTTCTTTTTAACCCTTCCCCCACCTCTTCCTTGGAACCCTCCAGAAAGATAGGTGAATCACCGCCCCCCCCCACCCCACCTGTAATGAGCAGCAACTCCTGAAGAAGAGTAAATTTCTTTTAACAGGCTCCATGCTTCTGACCTATCTGAGGGTTGTATCTTAAGGGAACTTATTTATTTATTTATTTTTTCATAGCTAATTTTTATTCTGAAATGTAAAGCTCCTCTGGATTAAAGTACAGTTGACACACAATATTATATTAGTTTCAAGTGTAGAACACAGTGAGAGTTCACATTTTTATACCTTACAAAGTAATCAGCACAAAAAGTCCACTCTTCCCCTGTGACTGCACAAAGTTATGTGAATATTAGTAATATTCCCTATGTTGTGCTTTATATCCCCGTGGCTTATTTATAAGTTTGACTTCTTAATCCCTTTAACCTTTTCGCCCATATCCCCACCACCCCACCCTCTGGCAATTGCCAGTTTTTTTTGTATCCATGGGTCAGTTTGTTTTGTTTGTTTTTAGTTTTTCAGATTCCACGCCTGAGTGAATCTGACTTTCTCTGACTTAATTTCACTTGGCATAACACCCTCTGGGTCTATATATAATTTATATAAGAACATATATCGAAGAGCATGTTGCATATTCAAATACATGTTTGTGTGTATATGCATATGCATATGCATATTTATATCCATCCCATCTTGGGACCCCATATTCAGATAAAGTTTCATACCTAGCACACTTCTTAGGGGCACCCATTCATACATGGCTTTGAATTAATAATCATGCAGAAAACTTCTAAACTCTGACAAAGTGGTGACATCAGCCATTGCATTGATTAAATCTTAGTGAGAAATTTACAAATTTCTATATATAAGTTTGTGATTTTTTTCAACTTGTAAATTTGATCTAGAGTTGCTGTCAGAAAGCTGACCACCTCTAACCTTCAACTTGGCATCTGCCGATATCCCACATAGTTTGTCACCCCTCGCAGTGAAAGAAATTTTATTTTGGAATAAATTTCTTGAGTTTCCAGTTCAACATCTCTTTCTTCCTAGGCAACAAGGATAAGTGAGAGAACTGTCCAGGGGATCTGTCAAACAAACATTGTAAAGGTCTATTTCAAGACTGGAAGTTGTCGGGGAAGAACCTGCCCACCAGCAGCACTTATGTTAAACATTTCAACCCAGGCCCGGCAGCTCATGAAGCACTTTGGTGAGCTGCTGGTTGTAAAGACTGTTGAACCCCTTCCTAATCTTCCCCGGTTGTCAGTGTTCCAGACAGAATACTGGAGCACAGGGAGAAATCCAGACAACAAACACAATAAAGTTAAAGCTGTGCTCATTTACTGACAGACTCCAGCCTTGTCTTTCTCACCATTTATAAAAAGCCATATCCCCAGTGAAGACACACCTCACTTCTAAGTCACTGCAGTTTCGCCACACTCCGTCCAGAACCGCGACCCCGGTAGCTCTGACATCAGGCTTCTCCCTTTCTCTACAATGGTTCCCACAGCACAGTCTGTGGAACAGCTTCTCTCACACCGAACGGGAAGGAGGAGACCCTTAGGCCCTCATAAAACATGTGTGTGTTGGGGGCTATTATGAGGGGTTGGAATTATGCTGTTAGGGATGCTTCCAGGGTTAATTTTTCTCATTTCTTTCTCTTTTTTAAAATATATTTTTTATTGTTGCTCAAGTACAGTTGCCTCCGTTTCCCCACCCCCTATCCCAGCCAAATCAAGATGCCAGCATTATTTCTGGCTGTCATTCACTGGTGCAAGGAGTTCAGTCTTAGGTAATGACCAATTGTTTGTGTGAGGAATTCAAAATGTATCTTTCACTATAATCAAAGTAAATATACACAAAGCTTTCCAAACCAAACTAATTGCAAACCTATGCAGCTAACTGTCAAGATATTGCAGGGAAGTCAGGCAAACAGAGAGATGATCTCTAAAATATTGTTAATAGCCCACTAATATCAGTGATGTGTGATTTGTTGCTTTATGAATTGTTTGCTTTTCTGGGTAACTAACTGGAAATTGTACAGACTTTTATAGCCAGAGGACTTTCTCCAGAGACATTAACCTGTAATTCACTCATCTGTGAAAAGCCAAAGGCCTTTTACTTCCTCCGGGCAGCTATCTCCTTGGGGTATATTCTGAGAACAAAGCAAAAATGGACTGAATTGACTGTATTTCTGTCTTTCATCTGAGTGTTTGGTTTCATAAGTACTTGAGTACAAACATTTTCAGAGTTTTTCAACTTTAATAAAGACAAAAGTATTTCTTCATTTTGAACCATAGCTAATGAAATGTGGCTCTGGGCCAAGAAAGGAGTGAGGACCAATTTCCCGAGAACTTAATGAGAGAGAAAGTCATTTTGAAATATGGAGTCACCTATAAACATGACTTTCCACTTAGATTGGTTCCTTTTATTTCTATGTTCAACTCATTTTTCTTAAGATGTTTTACATTTCTCACCCCTTCTTTGTGTGGCTTACCCCATCTTTGGGAAGGTCATTTTGAAACTCAAGAACCATTACCAACTTTCTTGTGGTCTGCCTTGTACCAGTTGTCTACAACAATGTCATAGTGGTCCAGGAATAGTGTTTTTCCATGGACAGCTATCACAATGCTATTAATAAACAACTGCTCTGCTGATAAATCAATATGTGGCTGCTAATAAGTCTGGGAGTGTCGTCCTCATCTCTTGTTCCTGGAATGCCAAATGCTTGTAATTTCAGTTTCAGACCTAAAGAAAGTGCCACTAGGGTTATAGTAGCCACGGTTATGGTTAATGGAAGAGCAAGGTAAAAAAAAATGTTTTGTTCTTTTGCTACACAGAAATATTGTGGAGAGTTTCAAATGTGGACAACCCCATTTCTCTCAAAAAATTCTTCAGCTTTCCTAGTGGAGATCCTGGGTTTTTGGTAATTGAGTTGTACATTGCCTCTCATGGAAAGCTGTTATTGATTCCACATCAGTTAGAATCTTGGCTACAGCAGGAAGATCAGATTCACCCTTTCTTGCTAAGTTCTGTTCTTGGGACCAACAGAATTCATTCCTGCTTTTGGTAGTCTTTCAGAACATAGTCCCAGTTTCATGGGAGTAATCTTTATCCGTTGCATTCATCCCACAGTTTCTCTCAATATCTTCAGGCCTTTCACTCCCTCCTTTTCTCTTCTGATTCCTCCTTGAGAAATTGCCTCTAATTTTATGTCTTAAAATGTTACATCTATAAATGGCTCCCAAGTAGATATTTCTATCTCTAAGGAGTTTTACATCTTCATTTCAATAGCCTGCTGGACGTTTGTAGCTAGATTTTCTCCAAGCCCCTCAAATCCAATAGATCCAAAATGCAATACATCTCTGCCCTCCAAATCAGGATCTCTGCCAGACTGTCCCCGTTGTCCCAGTCACTACATAGCAAACCTGGCCTTTACCTTTTACTCTCCCTTCTTTCTGGATTTCCTCAACCAGCTGCCCAGTTCTGTTGATTCTGCCTGTGTGATCTGTCCCTTCCACTCCCTTGTTCATTGCCAGGGCCTGTTTAAGTTTTTCATTTTCCTGCTATGGCGCTGTATCCTAAGTGGTTTGCCCACCTTCTGCCTCTTTTACCTGCAATTCATCGTCTACACTACTGCCAGACAGCTTCTGAGGGTCGTTACTCTGATCCTCAGGAACCTGCTCATAACTGCCTGCAGAATCGAGACCGCCCACGGCAGTCCAGGGTCCCTACAACTTTACCCAGGGCTTTACAGGTCGTTCCTCACTTCCCCCCGCCCCACCCCCCGTGTATGCTCTATGCTCTGACAAAACCAAGCTGCTGGACAATGCTTCCAGATGGGGTTTCCGGGGAAGCAAACTGTAAGGCAGAGATTAGTGGGCGGGATGCGTATTAGGAAGAGCTTTCCTACAGCTGTGGAACGAGGGGACCGAGGCAGAACTGGGCGGAGGGAGATGAGCTTCCACGGCCGCCCAACAAAGATGGAGCTTGGAGCTAGTGAGGTCCTGAGAGCTGTAATGAGTCGGGGTGGGGGTGGGGAAGATGGCTGGGCCCTGCTAACCCACGTTGATCCATCTTGGGATGTAGGCCACTTTGAGGAGGGCAGCTTTGTTTCCCAGAGGCATTGCCCGACAGGGCCAACAGCTGACGCTTGCCTTCTGACAGCACCCTCCTCACACAGAGAGAAATAAATCCTCTATCATTCCTTTGTCCCTCGAAGTGTATGGGCGCAGTATGGCATGCACCCTCCGACCCTCACAATCCCCTATGGGCACTTTATACAAGTTCAGTGGCAGATCGCTGTCTCTGAATGCTCCGTCTAAGCTTTCTCTTTAGTAATTACAAGCCCCTCTAGTCTCCTTTGCAAATAGGTGTGGCTATGTTCTAATGAACGACTGTGGCAAGCGCTGTACGCAATTTCTAGACCGATACCCAAAGGAACTGGTAGACCCTCCACGCCTCCTCCTTTCCACCTGCTTCCTAAAAGCTGGAGCAGAGAATTCGTCCCATGAGATGCAAGCTGAGTGCTAAGGTTGGCACAGCGAAAACACTGTGGGGATGAGGAGCCACCATACCAGCTCTGGATGGCTCATGCAAGAGAGGAAATACTTTGACCTTGTTCAAGCCACTGGAATTTTGGTCTTTGTTGTTTCAGCTGAGCTTATACATCCTACCCAGTTCAAGCGCCAACACTTGTGTTCCCATTTCCCTATGTCCATACTTCCCCAATTGTGTAGACACCAGTTCAAAAGCTCCCTCATCCAGAGAGTTTTGTTGATCTCCTTCCTATACCCCTAAAGCAGGGAGTGGTGTTTTCCTCTGCTGCCCTTCCACAGTAGTTTATCTGCTCTTTTTTTTTTTTACCTAATTTAACACTTTCATCTTAAATGTCCATGCTTTCTCTGTTTCTCGGTTTCTCAACTAAACTCTAAATATGCTGTAGAGTAGCATCCAGGCATCATATTTTCTGACCCACCTTATCTAAAAAAGACCTTTTATTTAGTAGATGTTTGTATTACTTGTTTACTCAATGAAGTTCTTTGTACTATGGGATTAAAAATGGCATTTCTGTATTTTTTGCTCTTCAGTTTTATAAGAGAAAATTGTTTCACTCCTCAAAGACAACAGAAAAATCCCATTTCTTCTCTCATTTAACATCCTGCAGATATTTCAAATCCGTTAACATACTCTTAACATACATTCTTACAGGAGGGGTGCCATAGGAATAAATTTTCAGCCTTTCCCTCCAGTTTTGCTGTCCTCTCCCTCACTAGTTCTCACAAAAGCTTAGGAATTACATTCAGGGAGTAAAGCTTTCATAATACAGGCCCTCTAAACCTCGACACCCCTCGGTCTGCTTGTGCTGCTGGCCATGGGCAGGGGCCCCAGCCATGTTCCCGGCAGGAGCAGCCCACAAAGAGAAGCAAGTGATTCTCCACGAGGATCTACAGCTTCCACCCTCTTGCTCATCTCTGTGTGTCAAATATCCTGTTTCATGTTCTCCTGGCTTCAGAAAAGGATCCTGAATTGGTCTGTCTGGGTCCTGAATCTGGCCCTGGCACTTACTAGAAAGGTGATCTCAAGAAAGTGGTTAAACCTCTTCAAATCTGATTGTTTTCAACTGTAAAGTGGGACCAGGAGAGGAGCAATAAAGTGGCGTGGTTACAGCATGGACTCTGGAGCCCCCCAAAACTGGCATTTCATCCCAGTGCCACCACTGACAGAGCTCCCACACTCCCTGTACAAGCCTAGAAAGCTGTGGAAGGATCAGGAAAGACTTTGTGAAGGAGGTAATATCTGAGGTGACATTTAGGGATGCACAGGAATTTGGTGCTCTGGGAGAGAGAAGACATCTTCCCAGCAGAGGAAACAGGCTGAGCCAAGACCGAGAGGCTAGAAAGTATTTCTTTGTCTTAATGATTTGACTGTCCCCTCCAGTTCTGCATTCCTGGAACCAGGAGAACGTAGAACCTGGTACTAGGAGACACACACACAAATAATCAAGGAGATGAAAACATAGATCGCCAGGGAGACCCACCTGCTGCCTACCTTTGTGGGCTGATTCTGTGGTGGTGGGAAAAAACAAAAAAAAAGTTCAAGAAATTAACAAAGTATTAATGGAAGTTCTATCTTGATGATCAAATTATAGTGGTTTTGATTTATTTTTTAGTTTTTGTTTGTTTTCCAAATTTTCTGCAATAAACGGGTAGACTTTCATGATTAATCAGAACAAAAACAAAAAATTAAAATTTAACTTGTTTCTTCTTGCTGGAGTTTTCAGCTTCTGCATTGCTTTGCTCAAGGATCTTTTCCATATTTCCCTGGATCCAGGAAATTACATAGGGACCTCTGGATTGGCCAGATTGGCTGGTTCATCCCTATATCCAGCTGGCGAGAATCAAAGACTAAAAGAAAGACCATGTTAAGATTTGTGTGGATCTAGTCAGATATCTCTGGTTGCCAGGTAGCAGACATCCATAATCAATCTCAGCATTCTTTCTAACCAATGGCAGGCGTGGCTTAGGGTCCAGGCAGCCACTAAGCTGCCTTACGGAGCACTGAAACAAAGCCTCAGTGAGCATTGAGGAATGAGCATGGAGACAAAGCCTATGTGCCAATACAGGCTTTGTTTTTCCACAATTGAGCACATCTGAATAAGCTTAGCACACAAAACACCACTGAAAGGAAATACCTTCACGCAGGCTGCCTTCAATACTGTGGCTTTCAGTGCCTGCTCCACAACCACACAAAATTACAGGAAGTCAACACTGTAAGTGGCAACTCACAAGAAGGCATTTTTACATGGCAACCAGACTGGAGCAAGGCTATGTCTTTGTACTCACTAGAACTATCAGACAATTCCAGGGCCCACACATGAAAATGTCTCAGTAATTTATGCAGAAGTTACATATTAGGGACCAACAGGTTTAATCCTACACAAAGACAGGTTCTATTTGCACCTCCTTGATCCACACAGTGTCCTTAAAATATGAATTGGCTGCATAATTAAAAGAATAGAAAATTTTACAGACAAATATGGATTTCTGGCTTCTCTAGAAAAATAAAGGGAAGGGGCAATGAAGGACCCAATTTTCCTCATGGCGACAGTTGGCCAGAGCTTGACTAGAGACAGGGCGTGTGCTCTCCAGCTGAGCTCCATCTCCCTTTCCTGTCTTGTCTCCTATACTGGGTTGTTCTGCCCGTTTTGGTAATTGGCTTCTGTACACCGCAGGGTTTGTCACCAGGCTTTATAGCTATTTCTCCTACGCACGAAAAGCAGTTTAAACCTACTGCCTACAATCCATTCAGTTTCTACAGGAGTTACAATGACTCTGCAAAGTGGTGTCTGTTGCTGCAGGACAGAGGACCCCTGATGTCACTTACCACCCAAGTTACCTTTTTCTGACTTCACCCTCAGACCTCACGCAGCCAGGAGCTCTGCCGCAAGCTCATTTACCCCCTGAGGCTGGCAGCTATTTAGAGCCCCGAAGAGATCTGAAGAACTCTTGACATACTCCTGATCATTCAGGATGAAGACTTTCTTGTTGTGCTTTGTTTTGCCTTGTTTTTGGAGGCCCAATCGATTTACTCGGCTTATTTGGCCTTCAGTGATCATCAAATCAAATCAATGTTCTCACAGGGTGGACTCTGTGGGGTCCCAAGTGCAGTCTTTGCAGCCACACCAGGTCAAGTGCAGAGCACACAGGCAATCAGCTGGCCAAGGAGCATCACCACTTCCCAGCAGGACAACTGTTTTCAGATAATGAGGAATCATGGCATTTCCTTTCTGGAAGTTATATATGCCGCCTAGAACTTGTAGTCAAAGGACCGGACCTGCTGATAGGTTTCTGAAAAGACTGAGGAAGGGCAGGTAAGCTTCTCTCCAAGGCCTTAGACAGAGAAACACTCACGTTAGTGAATCAGAAGTGAAGCTGCACTTGGAAAAATGATTTTGACCCTTCATTAGTTGAAGGACTTACTAATGATGCTTTAAAAGCATTTATGGTTCTTCTCCACCCCCCTCATTCCAGACTGAAATTAGCCAGGGGTCTTTATGTTAAGAAAATTTCAGTTTACAGGTCAGGTCAAAAAGCCCTCTTTGTCATCACTGACAGCACCAGACATTTAAGACTCATCCAGGATGAGCGCACAATATCTAAAAATAGAAGCTTCTGATGGACAACCTGGTAATCTCCACACAAGCTTAAGGAATCCAGATGTCTGAATCAGAAGGTTAGACCTAACATCATAGGTCGTTCTTCCTCCAAGGCACCTATGGACTTCCACCAACCTTCCAGCCCGGGTTACACGTAACAATGAGTGATCATGATATTGGGTCCAATTGCACGGCTTTCTGCTCACATGCCCCCTCCTCTGTGAAACGCTCCTTGAGCTCAAGGGCAGGGATAGAGTCTCCCTCCTCTCTCCTCCTGAAGTACCTAATACTTACGTCTATTAGGGCACTAATCACATTGTATTTACATGTTGCATATTGCTCACAAGATTTGAGAGCTCATCACTGTGTCCCTGAGACCTGGCAGAGTAGTGCAGGATTTTGAGAGACCAAGTGTTTGTGAAAGGCAGGAAGGAAAGAAGAAGGGAGTGTAGGCAGGAGGGTGGAAGGAGACACAGGCCAGAGGGACGAGCTACGTAACATTACTTACACAAGGGTCTGAGCTCCTCTTCCTGGCTCTTGGCATATGTTGCTTGGGTGTGTTTCCCACTTTGTTAGATTGGTGATCTCTTTCACCCTTCAAGACTGTTCAACACTCACTTCCTTCAGGAAGCCTTTCTGCATCCCTTTCCCACCTGCCCCTCATCAGTTTTTTTTTTAATATATTTTATTATCCCCCTCGTAAGTTTTCATGCTCATTCACAATTTCATTTATCATGTGTATCTCCCAGCTAAATTGTGAGCACCCTAGGCCAAGAATTGTTTTTTTGTTTCTTTAATTCCTAGGAGTTCCTGGCATACAGGTTTAATAAATATTGGTTGAATTAATAAATCATTGAGTAGCCATTCCTAACCCTTGCACCTTACCTTAACAGATGCCTACTTCAATTTCAAGTTACCTAGGAATTCCACAGTGCACATATGAATTACCTACTTAATTATTCACATCAAAGATTTAACTCCGGGGCTGCTGTTCTATTCTCCAGGGAGTTCTAGTTTCTGGGTCACTTTTCCCATTCAGTCACCAAGGGGTCCTGGGGTAGAACTCATTTCAATGTCATCCTCAAAAACAGAATGACTGAAAGGAAAACCTATCAGAAACTAGGTAATTCTTTTTAAAAATCAAACATCCATGACACTCTAATATGCTCTCTTAAAGTATAATATTCATATCTTTTAAGTATTTTTATATCTTTACTACAGGAACTGACAAATGGATTGTGGTGAGTGGACATAAAATTTATGTAAGATTATTCAGCCCTGGGTAGAAGAGGCTCTTGAGGGGAACTTTCAGTAAGGTACCTATTAGAGAATAAGAGCCAATGAAGGCCAAATAAGCAAGACTGAGGTCATAAAAGGCAGGCAGAAGTTTGTCACATTATTAGGTTTGGATTTGGTCCTACAGGAAATGGGAAGCCCCTGAAAATTTCCATCAGAGGAGCAGCATGGTCAGATTAGCCTCTCTTTGTGCCAGGGCAGGAGGTCCATGGGGCATCTGTGGCTCCTGGTGCCAAACCAAGGCATGGCGGTGGGGACGGTGAGGAGACAGGCTGAAAGACGTTCATGAATATCATTTGATGAACAATTCCACGAGAGGTGTGAGGAAATACCCTCCTTCCAATGGTTTTGGTAACACAGTTTGCATAACCAACACTCCTATTTTCTCTACAGCCTGACTGTCAATTTGGTACAAGGTCAAAAGCGTGGACATTATTAACAGCCACCCTCTTTAAACTCAGGAGGCGCTAACCAAAAAAAATTGATTGTGACGATTCTATGGTGTTTTTTTTCCCTCCGATTGATGAGAAGCAAAGCATTTTTATTAAACCCAATGAAATTGAGTCCTAAACAGGAATATATTTATCATTAATCAGAAATTTTATTTTGCTCCATTGACTGCGTAAATTTTCAGGGAGTCTTCGATTAAGAGACCTGTGCTAAAACTCTTGATGGTATCAGGCACATGGCCGTTTATTCAACAATACAAGAGAACACAGAAAGGGGGGTATGAAAAATGACCAAAGTATAAAGCTACAACATTTACGTTAACAAAGGTTTTAATACAGACTTGACTGAAAGATGCATACAATGAGTACTGAATCTCCATTCATAGGCAGCCAACAAGATTATGAATGAATTTATTCAAATAAAACTTCAGGTTGTGTACTTAAAAAATTACAAACCATTTAAAAACGAAAATCAACCATGGAAGCAACGGCTATAAAATAGGATGGGATGACTTGAAAGAAAGGGTTCAAGTATTGTTTGTAAAGTTCTTCAGACACTAGTCTTTGAAAAGTTGTGCCTTTCCCATCTTTGCATAGTAAAACAAAAACCACACATACCACTTGGTAAAACTCCACAGCTCTATGTGATTCGTGTTTCGTAACATGCACCTATGTGTACTGCTCATTTATCTAATAGGAGTAGCTCTAATTCAGGGGGCTCATGCAGTATCCCAGGTGAGCGATGAAGTTAGCGGACATCTCCTCATCCATGTGTCGTTAGTTAATGCAGCAGAAGTGTAGCGGGTGAAATGGGAACTTGTCATTACTGAACACTAACTCTTGTGGGGAAACATTAAACGGTGATACGCTTGTGCTTCGAGCTCAAATTAATAGAAAGGATTATTCACACCACAAAAATCAGCAAATGAGTGGCATGGGCAAGAGAAAATACAGCAGAGTTTGAAACTACATAACCTAACACCACCAAAATTAATTATAATCCATTGTTTACGATTGGTATGGTTGTGTAATCTTTCATATTCATACACACACAGCTTAGAGCTTGTGCATTTTACATATACACACAAACAATTGAACACTGGAGCATAGGTTCAGTCACCTAGGAAACTGCCAGTGTAACGAAAAGTTACACTGACATTTGCCATATGTACATAATATTTGGGGACCACTGTGGTCTGATTTAAAACATAACATCGCACATTTACAATGTTGTTTGTGAAATGCTCAAAAGTTGATAATAAAGATTGAACTTGTTCTGTAACCACCATGGTTTTGTTTCTATTAAGTCACCTGGTGCATCTGGAAGAGCAGTGAAATGCACATGGTGCACTCAGCAGTAGTTTAGAACCCACTAGTGAGCAGGATCCAGCAACAGAGAGACATATATGATGCAGTGATGGGAAGAGATGCTGAGTAATCTGAGTCTCCTCGGAGGCCAAAGAGCCATTGCCACTAGGGAGGGGGTACGTACAACCTGCGTCTGGTGAAGCCAAGGATGAGGCTGGCACACCTTGCAGAGAACCCTGTTATCGCAATATAAACATGTAGCTATTTCTAGAGGAGGGCTGCATACCGGTGTAGCACCTAGTACTCAGAAAGCAGGAACAGGATAAAGATGTTAGGTTATGGTCTATTGTAGCATATAGAAATCAAGGTTTCTTGCTCTATGACTGTGATACTTCTACAATTAAAAATACATGGGAAAAAAAAACCATATTGTTTCAAGCAGCACATTTTTTAGGCCATAATCCTTTGCAAAGTCAAAGCCAAAGTTGTGAGACTAGTGTCATGAATCATGCTGAAAAGGGATGGAAAGCTCTCTGACTTGGTTGTGATGATGTGAACAGTATAATTAATGTCCTGTTCTTAAAAAGAGGACATTAGAGAACCATGGGTATTTGTGGGTCCTTCAGGAGAGCTCATCTCTTGAAGGGATCATGGACAAGTTTTACATTCAAAACAAAGCCGGGGCCAAATTTCTTTAGTAACTTGATTGGAAGCGATGATGACCATATTTATGGAAGAAGAAACCTCAGTGAAAATAACCTAAACTCAGAGGGACTTGGGAACCCAGATTACATCTGCAAATCTGCCAGGAGGGAAAAGAAGGTGAAGGTGTGGGTAGCAGAACCCCGCTGTAACCAGCACAGCAACCCACAGACCAGCAGCGCACTGTGGGCATCCCACCAGGGCTCCCCAGAAGGGAAGCGCCACTGGTCTCCGTCTCCAGTTTGACAGTGGGCTTCTACCATATATATTTCAAGGCAGCATGATGAAGCATGAAAGAAATATTGACAGGAATAGATATGAATCAAATGGAAAGCTTAACTTTTTTCCAAGCTTTCGACATTGAAATTTTTTTTTTTAATTTAAGGCTTTAAGTTTATCCTCCTTCCACATTAAAGACAGGGGAAAAAATTGTCAAAACTAAAAACTAAAATCATGAGCTTGGCACTTTTGTGATTAATTTGAGAGGGTGTCTACTTTCTTACATTATATACATACGTTTATAATGACATTAAAAACTTTTAGAGACTTATCAGTACATATACTTCCATTTACATAATTTTTGTTTTTTTTAATATGGGTTATTTTGTTTTGTGTCCCCCCACCTTTTATTTTTGGTTTCAAAGCATTTCATTTCATTCAAGCATTTCACTCCTAAATCATACCTGTTTTGTGTCCAAACTCCCTGCATCTGTGACTACATCTGTCTTCTTTAAACAAGCCCAACAATCACTGTACAACATGTTACAAGAGAGAAGGATAGAGACATCTATACAGAGAAAAGGAACCAAAAAGATGGGGAGCAAACAATAGACTCAAATTTACAGAGAACCTTTACAAGGAAAATATTTCAATACAGACAAGTGAACGCTGATGTGTCAAAATCTTTTTCCATATTTACACTTATAAAAGCATTATACAATAGCATCAACGCTCAAATTCCGGCTCCCTTTTCCAAAGGCTGCTCGGCCCAGAAAAGACAATGGGAAAGTGAATCACAAGAGCAGGGGTCTCTGGAGTTCAAGGTCTGGTTTAGACTAGGGGGTGGGGCCAGGCCACATCCTCATGTTCATCTGTCATCTCCACCTTAGGAATTCAGTTGCAGGTTTTGCTGCGGATTGGCTTGCTAGCTGCTTGTTGTAGATATGCCATGCAGATTTTACCCTTTCCAGAATCAGATCTTCATGCCACTGGAGTGTGTCATTGGTAGGAAAAGAAAAAAATCATGCCAGATCATTGATAAGATACTAAGTGCCGGCAGGCTGAGGAAGGAAAAAAAAATCACTTGTTTTTAATGGTTCTTTTATTGCACTTAATTTTTGTTGTTATTCCTTCTTGAGACCTTTAGTTAGGAAAAAAAAAGAATCCTCAAATAGTTCTTTTTATAACAATGTCTTTTGTCCCCCTTTTATTGACAGGTGGTGGGGGGAGTTCTTTGAAATGATTTCCAAAAAAGGACAGTTTTCTTTGACCTCATCCTTGTCACCCCAACTTGAGTTCTGTAGTCATGACCACCCAGTGTTCTTGTTTACAGGCTTAAGAGTTCTGGCAATGTCACTGAAAGTATGTCATACCCAGAATCCAACAGTGCGAGGCACCGTTCACCCAGCGCAGCTGATTCAGATGGGGCCTTGCTGAGAAGGATCGAACCTCCTTTTCTTGACATTTCTTCCCGAGTGCGTCAAAGGAGATGCAAGCAAAGGGGGAAAAAATCCACAATATTAATCAGATCATAATGAGAGAAGGATGATGACAATGACAATGCTAGTTCCAGAGCGAAGTGATCAACCCACACTGAGGCAGATTTTCCAAAACTAGCTGGCAACTGAAACACAAAGCATCTCACACTTTTGAATGTCTTGACATCTCCACTAGAATATACCCATTTGTGAGGACCAAAAGAAGCTTCAAGTTGTTCATTTTAAATCATGGGAAGTCTCAGCAGCCCAATTTGTCTCTTACTTCAGAAGTAATTGACACAGCTAATTGTGACTAGATGAAAATTATCATATGGAGGGCTCTTTCATTTAGGAGGCTATCAGAACTAAGATAAACTCTGAAGGTCTTGCAGCTGATTCCTTCCAGGACCTAAGAATTCAGGATCCACAGTGGATCAGCCTTTGCCAAGACGGCAAAAGGCTAATCTCATTCTACTCAGTTATCTTGCTGCCTTGGCTGTGTGAGCTCTTACCATGCTGCGGAACAAGCATTTTTCACGTCTACAAAGTTGAAAACCAGAGTGCACAGGAAGACAGCACACTCAGAGGAGAATGGACACAGGCTCAGGTTAGTTAAGCAAATGCAGCAGATTAGCTTAGTTGAAGGAAGCAAGTTAAAATTAGCTTAGTTGAAGGAAGCAAGGTAAAGCCTTGCTCACAGTGTCCAGTCTCCTAAAAAGTGGTTCCTATGTTTAAAAAGAGAAGAGAGAACCAGCAAGACACTTGTACAAGGCAACAACAAAAGTTGGCTGCAACCTCCCCTTGGTCTGGTTTCATGTGGGGCATCAAGCAAGGGGGCTCATGCATTTAATCTGCGCACTGGGCGGGTGCAACGCTGCTGCCACCGAGGCATCATGCAAAACTGGAGACCGAGGAGTCCCCAGGAGCCCTCACTCCCCTGCCCACTCTCTCAGGGCCAGCCGGATGCCCTTCCAGCCCTCCATCCCAAAAGGATTACAGTACATTCTTCTGCCCTACTAGGTAATTCAAACTAAAAGTAATAGCAAAGCTCAAAATAGGTATGAAGGCATCCTCCAAAGTTCTTAGATTTCCCCCAAAATGACCCCTTTTGCTTCTTTTGAAATATCAAATATAAAAGTCTCTAAAGAAAATCTCCCTTTTCTTTTTGAAAGTTTCTATTAAAACATCTCCATTAATGGCCCAAGCACATGGTTCATTGATCTAGCAGGTAATCCACTGCAGCGAACATTATTGCAGTGGTGCTACTTCCTTTTCTTTCCCATCCCCCTACCACCCCCAACCCTCTTTTGAGCCAATATTCTTGAAAGCAGGCATTGCTGATGCTGCCCCAGAAATAGAGCTGAAACCAAAGGGATGTCTCCCATAATGCATCTGTCACTGAGTGCTTCAGACCACAGGGTATGTGTCTGCTACCCATGCTCACAGCCCTTGAAGGTTGATATATAATGAACCACACTTCCAGTCAGTCAGGTGGGAAAAACAGGGATTGCTTGACCTTGTAAAATAACCCTGAAGGACTACTACTAGTTAGCTATGCATTACCGGAACTAAAGAAAAATGTTAACCTAATGTCTCAATTAAAATGAACGTAGAGACATGAAGCCAGCCAGTGCTATGCATGTAAATGACTATATTGCCCACATCTAAATTCCTTTATTCAAATGCAGGGAATGTCAGGTAAATAGCCATGTCCAAGGTCATAACTGCAATCCAGTTCACTTTTAAATGGAGATATGAAATCCTATTTCAGCCTGGCATACAGGCAACTCTAGTGTCCACAAGTTTGTGCTCCTTCTGAAAGTCAGTGTTTGAAGCTTAGACTGCATTTTAAAAAATAGAAACGATGTTCGATAGGGTGGCTGGGTTCTGAGGCTTAACCAAAAGGCCAAACTGTGCTGTAGAACCATGTATTTCTGAGACAATGGAATCGGAATGCCAACAAGGGATTCCAGGACTTTATTACCTTCCCAGATGAGGACGAGGGGGACACTCTTATGGCAGACTCACTATGAGGGTCCCTCATCTATAAACTGTGACCACTGTGGGCCACTGCATGTTGACAACTGCCTGCCCTGAACTGTCTATATGAAAAAAATCCTCTCGTTCAATTGTAATGTGAAAGCACAACTATCGTGGGTATGTGCTTACTGTCTGCCTTCCACACTGTTTCATCTGAATACTTTCTGCTCACCAGGACTGTGACAGCAATTCACTTCCTCATCATAACCTGTAAGGTAGTTCTGCATCATTATAAAATAGTACCATAAACCATAAACCTTTCACTGACCCAGTTTCCATGAACTTTTACTGCTTCCGAAAACCCTGTACTTTTTTCCACTATATATTATACACACATGCGTCTGTACAAAATTAAAACAAAGCTTTTCAGGTAACGATAACCATCTCAGACTGTGGAGCCTTTAGATCTTTCAAGGGTATGTTTATCTACCGCTGTCACCTTCTCATCTCTCCACAGTGAGTCCTTGCCCGCCACCAGTAACCCCTCCCCCAACCCTTACCAGGCGACCTCAGACTGAGTTCCCTCCCCTGGGGGTTAAGTCAGGGGGCTGAACTGGGTCTTCCTGGCCAACCTGGCCCTGCCACCACCTGCTAGATCTGACTCAGGAGTGGCAGGCCCCAGGGGAATCCTGCACTGGGATATGGTCATGGAGTTCCCAAGAGCAGTCTGGTTATCTTCCTCATGGAAAGACAAGGTAACACTGATCCAATTTCCTAACTGTAAAATCCAAGAGAAAAAAAAACAAGACATTGATTCTTTCCAGAAAATATTCTTAGGCATATTAAGTTCCTTTGAAATTTCACTCAACTTGACATTTCAACAATCCAGTTAACTTTCCTTTTGGGAACCCAGTGAGGGCCCTTTACATTTTCATGATGGGAGTGCCCATCCAGTCTTCTCTGTAGTGTGGCCAACGGGCGGAACACGGGCCAACCAGAATGGCTCACAAAGCCAGGCTCAGCAAGAATCTGTAACCCAAGTAACTTCTCACAGAGGAGAAACCACATGTGGCAATGCCACTCTTACTACATTAACTCTCTTACTGTCAAGAGCAGCTCTGCCAGGCCAGTGTGGCCACCCCTGCCATGAACCCCATGGGGAGAGCAAGCAGTGGGAGAGGGGACAGGGTGCTGGGGTTCCACAGACTGAGAGGCTACAATATAGTTGGGAGAGCACAATACCCATCCTAAAATCTTGTGGTTTGAATTGCCCACAACCTATGTCATGGTTGCCTTCAAGTAATTTTCCTATCGTGACCTGGAATTTCTCTTTCCTACTGCCATGAACTAGGACGATGTTCATATATTTTATGTGCACGTGAACGACCATATCATTCACATCAATTTCCTGTATTCAAATTTAGAGAAAATCAGATAAAAAGCCACATCCAAGGTCATGACAGACATTCTGTTCACTTTAAATGGAGGAATAAATGCTCTTTTCATTTTTTGGTCCCCTTGTCTCAGCTTTAGAGAAGATGTAACTAAAATGGTCCTTCATCTACATGATTTTCTCCAAAGTCTAGTATAAGCAACATCTCTAATGATCTAACCATGCAGGTTATTATTCAGTATTAGATAGAGGCTATGCATCCCCACAAGTCCCCCAGGACAGAGGGTTGCAATCCTCTGTGTCACAGCTCTAGTCTGGGTGTGTCGGTGATGGACAGGAAAAGAGCCCGAGGTGAGGGGGAACAAATGAAGACGTGGGGGCGTGTTGGACAATGGGATGCACCAAGAGCCTATGTTCGCTTCAAACAGGATTTCTCAGAGAAAAATTCTAAGACCCTAAAGGCTGGGAATCCATAGACAAAATCATCCCTTAGAAATGTCATACCTTCGGAGTATGAAATTAACTTATGCTACTAAGGTATATCTACCACACTACCCAATACATCAGAATATGTTAAATAAAATAACCTACCAAATAAAGCATTTTTTTTCCTGCAGGATTCCCTCAGGAATTCTACAGCCTTGCTTGTGGAAGTCTTGTTTGCATTAAGCAAAACATTCAGACTCTACTATGCCGCTAAGAAGTAACCTAAATTTATATTATTTTTGATCACAATAATCTGGATAAACCATCATTATCACCTTATATGCCCAAGGTACATTCATTCACACATGCTTGCACACTCCCATGTACTCTTGCTTTTTACTACCTATTTCAGAGGAAATATGGTTTAAGAGGAAAAAGCTATAAAGAATGGCAGACAGTGTCAGGGTCGAAGCATGGCTGTATTTCTCATTTACACTCAAACAGGCCAGGTATGGTATGACACCGCTTCCACACCTACATTGCTCAGTGTCGCACCTGAGGAAATGCACCTGAGGAAAAAGCAACACCCCCCACCCTGCCACCGAGCGGTTCTACATCATCTTTTAACCGGGAAGTTTATGTGCCTCCAACCCTTCAGGTTTCTTTGCTAACATCTCTTCTAGTCATTGAAACCTGATGGCAAGAGGGGTTTCCAACAAAGGTATTAGAGCAATCTTCGAAACTATTTTTGAACTTTTGATTCTGAAGGGAACTCTTCTGTATTCACATTGAGCTCAAAAAAAAAAAACCTCACAGGCTTTCAGTTCAACTAGCAAATATACTTCCAAAGCATGTCTAAATTAATCATGTCCCCAATTGCCCAAGTGGTGAGAAAACCTAAACTTTATCGTTCGTCACCCAAAGTCCTTTATTGCAAAGTTGAAGGAGTTCTTTAACATTGAACATAAACCACGTAACTATTATTAAAGTCGAAAGCAAATTCAGAGCCTCACTGTAGCAACCAATAGCACAAAAAGCAGCAGTTTCTCCACATTTAAACTCCTAAAGGTATTCACTTCTTCATTTTTTTTCAGGGCATAAAATTTTTTACTTCACACTGTTCTGGCTCTTTCTGCAATGTTGTTCTTTATCAGGGTCACAGGGCATGGGAAGGGGCACTGACCTAGCCTGCCAGTGTGCGCCTGCACAGCATTCCCACGCCGCCCTGAGGGTCCCTCTCCCCACCCACCCTTTTTCTGTTCTTCCGATGACTGAGACATCTCCTTCTGATATAAACAGTCTGGACAGGGCTTAATCCACTTATATACACAGTGATAAAAAGCTTTTCCAGTTTTCCCCAAAGAAACATGCAATTCAAGCTGTGAGCTAGGCCAGGCCGCTGTTTTGAGGTCCTGCTACAGAATAGTGGTCTTATCTCCAAATGTGGAAACGGGAAATTTGGTGTTGCATGTGGCTGGATCACAAAGATACACAAAGATGCACAGCAGAATGTTTTCCAAGCCTTTGAAACTGAGGTTTCCCAGTGCCTGAGCATTAGCCAAATTTATTTTTCTTGAACGTATTTATGAAAAAGTTCAAGGGGGCATTATAAAATAACAGACCATGGAAAAACTGTAATGTACAGTGGCCTGTTTACAGTAATGAGACACTAAAAACATTTTTGCTTGAATTAGGTCAATCCAAATAAAAAGACGTTATTTTATTATGTGCTACATGAGTGATTCAATATCTGGGCAACGTCTTATTAATACAATGATGAGAAATTCAAACATGAGTTGCCCATTTGGAGTGTGCTTTTGACAAAAACACTGATGCCAAAACTACTGTCCCATCAAACAAGTTCAAGTTTATAAATATCTCTGTAGAAAAGAGGTACTAGGATATTAGCTCTCCAAGGTGAAATCACTGAAAGACGTATAGGCTTGAATTTATTTAAATCATCTTTTCGTTTGTTTCTTTTTCCCCAGAATCATTTTCTAATAATGACTTTTTAGCTGCTTTAAGTATACTGAATTCAGAATTCCAAATACAAAATGAACTAAATTTCTTAATTAAGGCAACTGTTCAGACAATTCAGGTCAGAAACTTCCTCTATTGAGTAACCAGATAAAGGCAAAGCGAGTCTTATTTCCCACTTAGATTTGTTTCTATAGATCTGGATGAAATTCACCACAAGGAATATTTGACGCAGGAGGTCTTATGTACAAATCATAAGTCACTGCAGCAAGAAAAGCTAAAAAAAAAAAGCAATTACACAATAAATCTGCAGTATGGAAACATCCAAACTGAATAAATCAGGCTTGAAAATTTTAATCACACTTAAGGGTTATTTGTGATTATCTGGCATGTCTGTTGAAACAAACTTAGATCAACGTACAATCCAAAATGAGGGTACTATGAAAACACACCAGGCCCACCAGTCATGTCGATATTAGCAGTTAATTAGAAAATATTAAGTATGACAAACCCACAGGTTTTAAATTCCACTGGGAAACTAATTTGGTTAGTTAGGGAATTAATGAAAATATTTTTGAAAATCTGTTTTACAAAATACTGAAGCTTTTCAAATCATAAAGCTACATATGTTACATGGAAAAAAATAATGAACAAATGGTTACTTAGACTGTGAAAATTTCAAAATGTCAATGGACTATAAACCAGTTTTAAACAGATACAAGAGGTTTCTATCCACCATTTCCAACTCCACAGTTTCCTCAAGTATAAGGAAATGCATCTCAGAATGTTGTCCCAAAAGGCTGGGGTGTTTTCTATTAAAGAACTTGCATTTCATTCTCCTTAAACCAGTGCATGGGAATTCCTTCTATATTTCCTGTTTTCCCAACTTGCCAGAAGACGACATTTGAGTTTTCAAGTTTCTTCTTTTCTGACTCATTTGTGAATAAAGAAAACATTTATTTTAATCAGTTTTACTGTTAAAAGTTGTAGCAGGAACTCAAAACGTGGTTATGTAAGCAGAAAAGAGAAGTGCCAGAGCCACTGAGAAGAAGACATGCGGCGTTGCTTACTTAAATCCCCATCCTGTGCCCCCAAGGACAATAGCTGCTACCAGGATGGCACCAGCGATGGAGCCTATTATGAGATTGGTGGCACTAGGACCTGTGACAAAGGATCATGGGAAGAAAGTCATATGAGCCAACCACTTTCACGACCACAAGGGAAAGGCAGTTGAGCGGTTTCTGGAAGGCAACACCCTGCATAAAAGATCGCTGGACGGTTTCTGGAAGGCAACACCCTGCATAAAAGATCGCTGAACACACAAATCACCTTTATTTACTTAGCTTCACTTCACTTTCGATGCTATGGAGAGCTACCGCTTGGATCTGAATGCCTGTCATCTAAAGCTTCTGCAGCACTGACAATTAAGTTCCATTAAAGTCACCTTTCTCAGAATTTGAAGCAAATATGCCCCAGTTGCTGCTGTCATTGCCCATCTTTCTTTTCCCCCCCTTTCCCGATGTCACAAGTCAGACAAGTAAAAAAAAAAAAAACGCATCCAGAGCCAGACTGGTTAGAATTAGCTCCACCTGCTGGCAAAGGAGGGCATGAAAGGAAGGAAAACCTCTACTGAAATGTTCTTTTCGGGCAGCACGTAAGTTGTGTGAATGCTAAGTATCTTCTCCCCCATGGGGAGACAGTTAAAATTCGGAAGTCAGAAGAAGGTTACCAATAAAGACCTGACTTTGAAGCCTTGTTCTCAAAGCTACATTTCTTCATCGCACAGTCTCAGGCAGTGTTTAAATAGTAACGTGGGGTTCAGAGGCAAGATGTAACGGAAGCATACAACTCGTGTAATTTGAAGGAAATAAAAATAAGAGAGCGGAGTTTCTATCAACTGAGGAAGATGATATATTTCCAGTACATCCCCTCCACTCCCATGGAAAACACCGTGGCTCACTATTTTTAAATGTAAGCAACATTAATTTTAGTAAAAGAATTATTTTAAATAGCCCATGTTACAGGACACTAATATGCAGGCACAGTGCCCCTTAAGAGCAAAACACTTTCTTTCCTAACTTTATGTCCCTGTTCCCGAAGTCACAAGGCCAATTTTGGTAGTCCCCCTAAAACCCTCGGGTTTGTGTATGCATTCATTGCTGTGTAACAAATTCTCTTTTCTGCTCACATCAGTGCCGTCGACTGTGTACATAAATGGATGCCACTTTTAGCAGCACTAAAACTGTGTGCGGCATACTACTGTTCCTCAGAGACCACCATGGGAAGGTGGAGGATGGTTACAGTGGGAGTCTCAGGGATGCGGTCCCTGTAGGCTCCTGGGTTTGGACACACTCAGACTAACCACTGAGGTCCTACAGAACACAAATCTCAGTGGCCTTTAGAGACACCAGCGATGATAAATAACAATGAGAGCAGTAAAGGCACATTGGCTACTATACACTATGTCCTTACTCAGTGGCTGCACTTCTAACAACTTAACATTATCTCATTTGATCTCACAAAACCGTAAGAGATAGGGACTATGCCTCTCCCTGTTTGATAGAAGGAAAAACAGAGGCTTCTAGAAGTCAATACACGAGGGAAGCAAGATCTACTACTTTGAGGAGGGCAGTTTTGTTCCGTAGAGGCATTCATTCCCCGACAGGGCCAACGCTCATCTTCTGACAGCACATTCCTCAGACCTGTGTGACTCTGAAGCTTACAGTGTACCTTGAGGGTCAGCAAACTACATCCTACAGGCCAAATGTGGCCTTGCTGACTGTTTCTTCAAAGAGACTTTACTGGAACACTGCCACGCCCACTCACACGGCTTATGACCGCGTGCATGCTGAGGCAGCAGAGCTGCATGGCTGTGACAGATATCCTGTCACCTGCAAAGCCAAGACTATTTACCAGCAGGCCTTTTACAGAAACTTGCTCACCCTGCGCTAGTGAAACATTATTCCATTTTTCTCTGCAAAGTTTAACAGGGAATCGCATTTTGAAACAAACATTTAAAATCATATTACCATGTCCATAATCTGCTTTGAACATGATCTGCACATCACTAGCTCAGAAAACAGGCTGGAATTAGCATCAACACATAACCCATGAGAACGATTCCTGATTTACAATGGTAAACTTAGGGGTAGAAATAAAGCAAAACAAAACAAAACCCGCGTCTGTGGAATCCTTAGTGACTGAATGAACATCCTGCTACCAGCTGAACCAGTTAGTGTTAAAACTGCACTACACTATGTGGATTTTATTGTTTTTACACTGTATTTACTTCTTTAGTGACTATGGCAAAATTGAGAATTTGAAGGAAAGAAATCAGTAAACTAATACCTAAAAAAATAGTGTACAAGCCAAGGATAATATCTCTTTTTAGAAAAATATACACACTTACACACACTTACCTGTCACAACCAGGAACAGTCACAAAGCAACAACACTGGAAGGGGTAGGTGACAAGGACTAAGCTTTACAACAAAGGTCCAGTTCTAAGACTCAAAGGGAGAATTATTAAAATTCATCCCTTCCATTAGCACAGTCAATATATTACGTAAAAATGGAACTGGAAATGATTTTTAAAAAAACTACCCTTCTTTCAAGGAAGAATTTCACATAAATGTAGGTGTAGGATTTTCCCTGGAAAAGGAACGTTACTTCTGTATATAATCCAGTCAACAGACCCAAGGTGAAATTTTATAGGGCAAAATTTGTTTTCTCTACATAGTTTTACTTCTCATATACTTTAGTTTTCAACAGGTATGGAGACACAAAATCTCTTTTCCAGTATTTCTAGCTTCCCCGGGGTTAGCTAGCTTCACAGTCCACACTGATGGGATGTGACTTAGAAAATCCAGGTCTAGTCAAAGCCCTTTGATCCAGGAGGGCCGCTTGGGTAGACAACACAACATGTAACCCATGGACCTGCTTCCTTGTAGTGCTATTCGGCCCCTGGGTCTCTGAGACCCAGTACGGCAGGAGAGCATCTGTGTACTGCCATCAGTGGCACTGAGGAAGACCATGTGTGATGCTCTGAGCTGGCTGATTGGAGGTGATTCCTTAAGAGGCTAGTAATTTTGTCTCCGGGCCGCTGTGAAGTGTTATCACCACCACAGTGAGTAGAAAAGATGGCATGGGAAGGACTACTTTTCTTACTTGTAAATGCTCTCCCTGAATTTAGAAATAATCGCAATCATATGTTAGTCTACAGAGCAGCGATCTCATGAAAGCACTATCCCCCCAGGAACTGACGGCTCTTTGGAGGATACAGCTCGAGCACAGAGCAACCACAGTAAAGTCACCAGGAGAGCTATACTTTCGTGAGGGCTCGGTGGGCACGTGGTGTGCAGGCCACTTACTTAGACACTGGCTACATGTGAGACAAAGGCACCAGGTAATTAGCAGCTTTAGGTTTCGCTGGTTTGGATTAAGTATGTTTTCATTCTTAATGCTGCCTTCTCCCAAATATACATGTAAATTTCAAATCTGAATTATTAACCTGTTTTATAATTTTAAAAAGGGCAAATCCTGAAAATCTTTTCAAAAACTAAGATGAAGACTCCTCTATCACTCTCAGTCAATGGAGAAAATATTAGTGGCTGTCATTCAGATCATTTTTAAAAAGAGCTACAATTGTTGATAATTCCTCATTGTATATGTGGACCTATTTGACTGGTGATGATTAAATTTGTTATGAGAATCTCAATAAAACACTCATACAAAAGCATGTTTGCCAATAAATAGTAAAAAAAAAAAAGGTCTGTATTTTAGAATTACTTTTACAAGTGGAGGAGCAATGGAAGCTTTTGGACCATTGCCTCAATTGTGAAGACATCCTAAGCACCCCGATATTATTTTATGCCCCACATTGTTCCAGACAGGAGAAGGTTCTCCACTGCACGAGAACACAACACAACACAAACACATCCAAGTCACACCACGAGTGGCACCACCACGGGAAACACAACGAGACAACACTGGGGTTGGGGGTGGGGTCAGCTCACACACCAGGAACCAGACGGAAACACTCTGAAACTCATAAAGATGCTTACTCTATTCCCCACCCTGTGCCTCCAAAAATCACCCCCAGGGCCAGAATGGTGCCTGCCACAGCACCTATTAGCCTGCTTGTGGCCATGTTCACTGTGTGGAGGGAAAAACGGAGATTTTTTTAACAAAGGAAATTAGTTACACAGATTTCACTGACACACCAAACAACTTCTTCAGGAAATGCCTTGAAGGTCGATTTATATTAAAATCTTTGCTCGATGACTTGACGTTAAACTGCATACACACTGAAAACATTCAAGGATAATTTTGAATTTACTTTCACACACCAAAAACCCTAATTAAAAACATAATCTCTTATACTTTTGGACACATAAATAATCCAACTGGAATTATAGTTCCTACAAGGAAGTGAAATTAAAATGTAATTTAAACGGCATAATAGCAAGTCTATATTTTAGTTATAAAAGTTACGTCATTAGTATATTCTTTAAAAATTCTCAAACTATAAAATATGCCTAAGAAGCCACATCTTTTGAAAATCCAGAACTTATTCAATTCTGTGAAAATCCTTACAAATTTAAAAAAGAACACCTTTAAAATTAAATGAATTGTTAACTGGGAAATTATTTTACCTGGAAAAGGATATTTCAAATAACCCTGCAATGTCTGTTTCTGCCACAGCATTTGACATTTAGTTTTCTCTTTATAGTCTTCAGTGTGTAGACTTTTCCTTGAGAAAAGTGAGGGTCTCTGGGAAACTGCATTAATTGCTTCGGACCACTGAGTGGTAGGTTACTGAGGAAACAATACCCGTGCATCATGGCTTCTGCGTTCAGCCTTGGGTGCAAAACAGGACTGGAATGAGCCCAGGTCTCCGAGGCAAGACGCACAGGCAAGAAGTTTAGGGTTGAAGTAGGAAAACAGAATATTTATGGTTGAGTGTGTCTGTATACCCGTATGTATGTGTGCAAATGTATGGACACGCAAGCACTCTGTCCCACATCCCAAGTGAATCAAAAGTACTGGCTTCCTGTGACAGTCCCAGGGAAAGCAGAGGTTAGCTTGCACAAGGCTGCAGTCACACAGACGTGCCCCGTGAGACACCGTGAAACAAAATGCAGAGCCAGCCACCGGAAGCTGCCATTTCTTAAGGCTTCATATGGGGATCATTAACCTTTTTAGCTAAATATTCTCCCAAAGGAGAGTGAACCTTATGAGATCTCTGACCCAGGTGAGCAATTGTAGAATTACTTTATTTTACCGCAGGGCAAATCACAGGAGTGAGATTCTAGTTTCATTATTAACTAAGCACAGCCTGAGTGGCTGGTTCCTAAAAACGAAAAAGGTTGGGCACACAACAGAAAACAGAGAAAGGCTCCTGAGAGTGCAGAAGGGGAAGGAAAAAAGACCAACATAGAAGGCGGTGGTAATGTTTTCCAAATGTGACAACACATGATAATACAAATGACCTAGACCGTAGCTCAGATTTCCAAACTGTAGAGGCAAATACCGGGATGAAAGCTATGCTAGATACAGTGCCTCATTTTATTAAGACCTTAGAAAATTGCTGCTTTCAGAATACTAAATTAACTGGGACACATCATGTTCAACATTTTTTTTTGGCATAAGTTTTAGGCATTGGCTCTCAGAGCTAAAATACACAAGAGCCCTAGTACCTCTTCAATTTTTATATAAGTTACATATGCTAGATTATAGGAAATACACACTCTCCTGTAAAATGTGATGCTGAATGAAAATGTGTTAATATGTTAAAAATTATAGTGACTGTATGAATGATCAATAAAAATAACTATTGAACAAGGCTTTTGTATTTGCTGAGGGTGTAATTTATTACTGCAGAATCAAGAGAATTAGGCAATCTGCCATGTAGGTGTTAGAAACACAACCAGAGGGTACAAGACATTTCTACAGATGCTTCAGATATGCATTCAAGAAAAACAGTTATAGTCTGTAATCTCTGCTGACGAAGAATAATTATCTCCAAATCCTTAACTGGTAAGTAGATACTCTTAACAGCACAGCAAGATAAAAGAGGGAAGACAGCTTTTTAAAAAGTATCCTCTCCCTTCCTTGTTCTTCCTCTCTCCAGTGACTTTAAATTCTGGCATGCTGAAAACAGATGTCAAATCCATTTGATTCTTTGTCAGAATACTTAGCAGGCTTATCTCTTCCAGTCGGTAGTTTCTCAATCTGTTTTCAAATGTACATGAATGAACAGAGTGCCTCACAGGTGGGTAGGTGTGGACAGGGGCCATAGTTGGAAACGGAGGTCTCAGCTGTTCTTCACAGCTACAAAGAATTTACATCTCAGTAAAAAGGAATTCCCTGGACCTTTGGGGGCCTATGCTCTGGTTTTACTTCTGTGCTAATTTATTTATTATATAACTGTATTTGTTCACCTACTCACTCACTCATTCATTATCTACTAAATGCCTTTTTCTTCCAGGAACTATGCTGGGCACGTGATGGGATATCTTTCTCTTTTCGTCCCACCAAACCTGAAAATGAAATTCTTAAAGATTCTAGCTAATAACACAATCATCATATCATGAACTTAACTTTGCTCCCTAACTCTTAGGCATGCTTATCTTTCATTGTAACTTGATTTAATTTAATTGTGGCAATTGTTTATTACCTGGCAGCACGTTTTGATTTTTGTTTCCTTATTTATTTCTGTTGTTTGTTTGTATATTAGTATTACTTTTAGTCTTAGCCTCTGCTAACCAGGTCATATGTGCTAAAAGGTAGAATTTTTGAAAACGATATAATATCAAGAGTAAAACTATGAATTTTCTCCTTTTCTGAAGAATTTCTATTTAATATGTAGTCTTCCACAGACATCATACTTTAGACATTTTGAAACTGGGTTTTAGAAACTGAGTGGTTGGTTTTCTTCCTTTTCTTTTCCTTCTTACCTTCAGAGAGTTTCTGAAACAGAAAGTCGCATTATTTAGTCCATGTAAGCGCAAGGGACCACAATGGGCTGTGGGCCGATGTCCCTTAGCATCAACACTTCAAAGACAGGAGGCATCGAAGCCATCATCTGTGCTCTATGAGCCCAAGTTCTTTCTGTGGGGACTTATTATTTTTGCTAAAACTTAAGATTAGAATAAATACTAAATACACTCTTTTATGTTTTAGAGTATCATACTGGCATGACAGATGTTTTATGTAGCTCCATATTTCAATATGCCAGACATACACTCAGATCTCCTTATTCTTTTCCATGAAATAATAATTTTTAAAAAGTTCACTTGG
>VMDR010007347.1:0-41037 GCA_007922815.1 Macrotus californicus | reverse complement strand
CATGTTACTTTGTACTCTGCATCTAACAGATTGCTTATCTCCATTTCGTTTAGCTCTGTTTCTGGAGTTTTGATCTTTCATTTCATTTGGGTCATGTTACTTTGTACTCTGCATCTAACAGATTGCTTATCTCCATTTCGTTTAGCTCTGTTTCTGGAGTTTTGATCTTTCATTTCATTTGGGTCATGTTACTTTGTCTCCTCATTTAGGCAGTCTCCCTGTTTTTGTTTCTATGTATTAGGGAGAGTTGCTACGACTCCCTGTCTTGGTAGTGTGGCCTAATGTAGTAGGTGTCCTGTAGGGTCCAGTGGCACAGCCTCCCCTATTGCCCAAGCTGGGTATTCAAGGTACACCCTCCTCTTGTAATTGAGCCTTGGTTGCTGTTGGCAGATCAATTTGAGGGATTTACCCAGGCCAGTCAGCTACAAGGACTGGCTGTAACCACTGACCACCAACCTCTGCCCTCCGTGGAGGATCAGCTGTGCAGGGGCAGGGTGGTGGTGCTCCGATGTGGTCTGTAGCTGTCCACTAGGTGCATTGGCCCTGGGGTTTCCTGGGTGGTACAGGCCAAGGTCATCCCCCACCTGTGTTCTGCCTGGGGCCACACTGCATGAGCTATAGAGTAACCTGAGATGGCTGCTACTTGTACTGGGCCTGGAGATTCCCCGGCAAAGCCAAGCTGTGAATCTAGGCTGGCTGCTGCTAGTGCCCGGCCTGGGGTTCACTGAGGCCAGCTGGTGCTTGCTTGTTTGAGAGGATTTAGGAAATTGTGAGGCGTGAGGCATGAGCCAAGACAAGTCATTCATATGGAAAAGCAGCTTGGGTGGGCCCATGGTGAAATCTCTGAGGATCACCAGGGTGTGGCAAACAGTGTCAGCCAGGTTGATGGAATCTCAGATGTGGCACCAGCCCACTTACTCTGTGCGCGGAGGGTTCAGAAAATGGACAGTGGCCTCTGCTCACCTTGATGCCAGACACTTCAGTGTCTCCCTGTATGCCACTGGTGTCTTTCAAGCTGTTACTGTTACCCCTGTGCTGGAGCTCAGAGGGAGTGAGTTTGAGTAGGCGAGTCCTTGTGTAAGTTCTTTAAGAGGAACTGCTTGAGGCTTCAGAAGTTTCTTCCACTGATTCAATCCCCACTGGGTTTTGCAGCCAGAAGTTGTGGGGACTTATCTTCCTGGCACTGGAACCCTGGGCTAGGGGGCCTGGTGTGGGGCTGGGACTCCTTGTTCTGGAGATATCTTGCCTGAATTTTTATCTACCACACGTGGGTGAAGGACCAGCCCATTCCACATCTGCACCCCTCCTACCAGTCTGGATAGATGAGGTTTCTTTAATTTTGTAGTTGTCAGACTTTTATTCAACTCAATTTCTTACATTCCTGAGTGATGGTTGTTCTGTGTTTTAGTTGTAATTTTGATGTGGTTGTGTGAAGAGGCGAGCCCTGTCTGCCTATGCCACTACCTTGATCAGAAGTTCCATATTGCTGATGTACGTGCTATTTTATTGAATGGTTGCATGCAGTACCTAGTCAAAACGTATTTTAAGTCTGACTAAATCAGTATGAAAAGACACAGAAAGAGCCACAAGACATGATTAGGTGAGAAAATCAAGCTGCAAGGCATACCTGAAATGATTTGGGGGGTTATATTGGTTATATGTGTGCATATGCGTACATGACCCTGATAATCATATGTAACTCCAGGGAACAGGGTTGGGGCTCTTTAAAGAGGGGGACCCTTGCATTTTATGATGCATGCTTCTTATTTTAAACGTTCTCCTGTGGTCTTTGCATAGATGCCTTGTGTTCCTGGGGAGGTTTTTTTTAAGCAATAACAACTCGGAAGTTCTAGACAGCTGGTTCACGGGCTCAACAAAAGGCAGCCTCCAGTTGTACTTCTTCTCCACCCTCCAGGACACCTCTGCTCACAGCTTGTTCCCAGAGACCCTGAGCAGAAACTCCTTCCAGAGAAGGCTAAGATCACTGGGCCAGAAGTCTAAGATGAAAACCTCACCCACTGTTGGAGTTTGGAAGGAATGCCTCTCCTTGCCCTGTGGTCTTCCCAGAACAGTGGAATCAGAACAAGGAAAACTTCCTTTTGGGTTTATGGGTGGGGAATTAGGACTTGGAGTCCCAATGAACAGGAAGGTATACCCCCCTTTGCTCTCTCAATCATTTTCCAAATCCCAAGGGCTCAGTGCAGGATGGAATGTCCCACTGTTTACAGGGACCAAGCAGGTAAGATGTGAGTGAAATGGGCCAGGTATGAGGGGAAAAAAAAGATAGGCACAGTGATCGATGGCCACCAACACTCAACCCCAGACTATGGGAGGTGACAGGGAGTTGTGGGGATTGTACAAAAATAGAGTACACACAGCCCATCTAAAAGGGACTGTTACCTGGTGACCTGGGTCCAGAGGTGCCAGGTCCTCTGCTGTTACAAGCAATGCCTGAAACTGAGACCCTTCCTTCCTTCCTTCCTTCCTTCCTTCCTCTTTCTCTCTCTTTCTCTCTCTTTCTCTCCCTCTTTCTTTCCTGATATGTCAAATTAACTCAATTTTTTGAGTCACTCACTCTGAGCCAACAGCTTGTGATCTCTGGTTTAGCACCTAGTAGGTGTGCAATCATAATAATAGGCTTGATTCCTTCCTTCTGTGCACTTAAAGCTTGCCCAATTCAACATTAATGATACCCATGGCACCATGCCTACCTGCCCCAGCCCACATATATTACCTGCTCCAAGCTTCCTGTCACCCTAGGGCCCTTTGCCATCATAAGTACTCACTCCGCTCTGGAGGCAGATGGACCTCATTTGAAACCCAGCTCTACCCACTTCCAGTGAGGGAACTGAGCACATCTGAGCTTCAGTGGCCTGGTCTCTAAAATGGGGTGGTAGCCACTGTCTTACAGGTTCGTTGGAAGGATTAAATGAGACAGCAGCTAAAAGCAATTGTGCTAGGGTTTAAGACCCAGCTGTTTCTCATCAAGATATTTAACTTTTCTAAATCTCAGTGTCTTTATCTGCAAAAATGGGGCTCAATAATACTAAACCTGTCTTACAGGGAAAAATAATAGTGATGATAATAATACATTAGTATAAACTCTTAACACAGTAAGAGTTAAATGAGTAGTATTTGCCATCATTGTCCTGGGGATAACAAGGCTCCTTGGAGAGTCTGACAGAAGCTAAGATGCCCTCTGACCAGAAAAAAATGTACATATGCACAAACTTTCCCTTAAATGCCAGGAGACTGACAAACTTCCCAGCACCCATTCACAGGCACTGAGTTTAGGATCCCATGTTTTAGGGGGAAAACATTTTTTTTTTGTAAGAACACTTAAAAATTGGTTAAGAGGGTGGATCTCATGCTAAGTGCACAGTAGAGCGTGGTTGACTGTAGGCTCAGCGTTGTACAGAGACCCCTAGAGCTTATTCATCTCATTGAACTGGAACTTCATGCCCATTGATTAGCAACTCCTGTCCTCCTCTGCCACCCCCGGCCGCCACCGTTCCACTTGTAGATTCTCTGAGCAGCTATTTTAGATTCCTCATATAAGTGGGATCATGCAGTATGTGTCCTTTATGTCCTTTGTTTCACACAGCATCCTGTCCTCCAGCTTCATCCACGTTGTCACACATGGCAGGATTTCCTTCTTTTTTAAAGCTGAAGAGCATTCCATTGTACAGATATACCACCCTTTCTTTACCCATTTATCGTTTTAGAATCCACATTATATATTTGCACCTGGCGTGTCTTATCTTCCCTCCCTGAGTAAAAAGGCAGCCTCAGGCCCAGGACTGGGCCCTGTGACTGCTCAGCACCCCACAGACAGGGGGCAGGAGAGAGAAGAGCACACACACTCAACAGTGGGGTAGGCCGGAGTCTGACCCAGGTCCCTTCCCAGGCAAATCACAACACCTCTCTGCCTCAGTCACTGCATGTGCAGTGTGGGACATAAGCTTTGCTCTCACAAAGGTCATAATGGATGAAATGGGCTGGGGAGGACTTGGCACACGGTGCCAGTACACACAAGACCGTATCTTCACCGAGCTTCTGCCACCTGAAACCTTTGTCCCATCCCCCAGCCAATACCAGGGACAGAGCTGGTGCTACATAGTCATGAAAACGTCCAGGCAGAGAAAACCCAGCCAGCGACCCAAGCAGAAGAGCAACAGAACACTGGACCAGGAGTCAAAACTACATTCACGCCCCGCATGTGCCATGAACAGTCTGTGGCAGCTCAGGCAAGTCACTGGCATGGCTGAGCCCCCAACTTGCATCTCTAAGATAGGGAGCAAGGACCCTCTGACTCGTACAGATTCTTCCAGATCCCAGAGGACAAGATGACTGTCAGGACCTTCTCAAAAGTGCATCATTTAAGGTGAGCCTTACAGAACAGGCGGGAAAGTTCTCTTCATCACCAAGGGCAAGGTTGGACAGGCCCAGGTGCCTTAGCACCACCTTGCTTCCCACCTGTTAACATTCTGTAATCATGTGCTGGCGGAGTAGCTTGCCCCCCCACCTCCTTTATTTCCTTCATCATGGACAATGGTTGCTATTTAGGTGATTAAACAGACCAGAAAGGATTAAGACAGGAGAAGGCATGTGATCATGAGGTTGAAACACTTTTCATCTAATCTGTCCAGAGGAGCATAGCAGGAATTCAAAGCTTTGATTCCGTTTTTAATCTGCTGTCAGAAGATATTCTGGGTCCTGGAACCATCATAAACCCCTCATTTTCTTTTTCTGATTTCTATTTTGGACTCAAATACTGTGTCAGAGGACAGCAGATGAGATTCATGCACCGGCCTGTCCTCAACTTCCCTGGATAGAGGTGACACGTCTTAGATGAGAGACCTGGTCCCGAAGGAGCCCATTTTTCCTGCCACTCCCTGCAGACTGGTATCCTTGAAGCGACTGCTCCATACGGACAGCCCCAGGTTGATAATATTTTCATAAAAGGAGTGCCTTGGACAAAAGGGACTTCCCTTACTTAGTTAGGGAAGTGAGGATGGCCTTTAGCGCTCTGAGCCTCTCAGCTTACTCTCCTGTAACATGGGACAAGCATCTTTATTCAGATCAAGGGCAGCAAGACACAGAACCTGGATTAGAGGAGGAATTCCTGTAATTATGAGCGGCTCCCCTGTTCTCCCAGGGCTCTTAAAGCCACTGAGCCCTGGCTGGTGTGAGCGCTGGCCCACAAACCAAAGAGTTGCTGGTTTGATTCCCAGTCAGGGCACATACCTGGGTTGCAGACTATGGTCTCCAGTAGGCAACCACACATTGATGTTTCTCTCCCTCTCTTTCTCCCTCCCTTCCCCTGTCTAAAAATAAATAAATAAAATCTTCTTTAAAAAAGCCACTGAAATTCACCCCTCTGAACTATTCATTAGAAGAATGGATAATCAAAGATGGTACATGCATGGGATAGATTACAAAGTCCTTAAAAGGATGTTGGGACGGGGGAGTTATGACTGAGATGTGGCATGCTCAGTGCTGCCTTGTACATGGAAAAAAGAGGTCACTCACTGATGTGCAGAGGCTTTTAAATATGCAAACACAAACCGCTGTCACAAAGAAAGACACCAATGACACACCAGCATCTCAACAGCTGTTATCTCTGTGGGGAGTGGTTTGTGTTTGCTGGGCTTTTCTAAGTTTTCCAAGTCTTCTGTAGTGAATGTGTCTTATTTTCCTAATTAGGAAAAAAATCAGCAGAACATTTTTAGAGAGGACAAAGGGCTTTTTGTAATTTTCACACGGAAAAATGTAAAGGGCAGGACCAGAGGGCATGATGATGGAAGTGCCCGTTCCCACAAGTTTCCAGAGGAGCCGAGAGCATCTGGTGATGACAAGGGTGACGGCAACAACAACAGAGCCAGTAATAGTGACACCACCACCACCTAGCATTTTGAGCACCTACAAGGTCCAGGAGGCTTGCCAAGTACTTTCTTTTTAGAGTAATCCCCCTGTGAGGCTGTTACTAACCTTGTGTTCATTTTGCAGAGCAGGAGGTGAAATTTGATAGAAATTAGGTAATTTGTTTAAGGGATTAGCATACCCTTTCTCAGAGGCAAGACAGACAAAGGCTGGGCCGGGGCACCTGCTTCTTGCCAGGCTGGCATCATAGGGCTACCAGGCTACCACGTCCCTCTGTGTCCTAGAGAGCTGGTCCAGCCCCACAAGGAATCTGTGTTCTCTGGGTTGCCCACCCCACCATCTAGTCGAACAGAACTTTATGTGACGACAAAAATGCTTTACACCGGGGCTATCCAATACGGCATCACTAGCCACAGGTGGCTGTTGGGCACTTGACATGTGACCAGCACAACTGAAGAAATAAATTTTGAAGTATTGATGTTTAAAATTAATTTACATTAAATTTAGTTAGCCACAGGTGGCTGGTGGCTACTATATTGGACAGTGCAGGTCTGTCCACTCTGATCCACACAGTCATCTGGGTCCACGTCCAATCTGGGCATTCCCATTTGTGACAGGGAGGGTCTCCACAGAACCTAGCTGGATCTCCATGTCTCCCTCGCAGCTGGCTGCCAGGATGGGCCAGCCTTCTCATGGAGGTTATGAGATCTTCATTTCCAAGATGGAGAAAGAGCAGAGAACTACTTCACTGAAATCTGTTGAGTGTTTACCATGTGCCTTGGCACTCTGCATATGTGATCATGTGGAGTCTTTGCACCACCTTCACATGGGAAGGGTAATTATTCCCATTCTCCAGATAGAAAAACGGAGGCTTCAAGTGGTAAAATAACCTGTTCAATGTCACAGAACTAGGAAAGGCAAGACTGAGATTTGAACCCAGGTCTGAATGATTCTATCTCACCACATGGCCACCCTCAATGAGACCTTTTGCTTCCGAACCTGCACCCTGAGCATATCTCCAAACCTCTCTCTTCCCTTAGGAGTACAGAAGGCCAGGAAGGAGAGGCTGGCTGCCCCGAGATACTCACGTAGATGAGCCCTGAGAAGTACCTCTCCCTCAGGTTGTGCAGCACGGAGGCTTCGTTGAGGCACGTCAGCTCTGCCATGTCCTCCACTTTGGAGAACTTGGGAGGGTTCATCTTCTGGATGTCATCTTTGCCAACTGTCACCTTCTTGCCATTCTCCGCCAGCTCCACGATCACCTCATCCCCCTTCTCCTCCTTGATGCTGGCCGCCTCAAAACCCTGCTTCTCCGAAGGGACCCAGACCAGCTTCTTGGCGGACCAGTCAGCCTGGGCCACTGGGCTGTTGACAAAGTTTTTGTCCACAAAGAGGAACTTCTCATCGTCACTGAGCTGGCCTTTCTGTGCCATGGTGCCTGGTTGGTCCCCTGTGGAATAAGGCGACAGGGTCAGAATCGGGCCAGAACTACACCCTAACGATAGACAAAGCCCTCACCTCTCCACAGTCCGAAGAAATGTTCCACCAAGTACAAGGATGTCCCCTGTAGTACTGTTGACACTGTCAAAGAATGGAAACAACCAGGCCCTTCTGCAAAAGACCTGCACTGCTGCCTATTGTTCATCAACATGGCACCAAATATGTAAACCATGGTCCTTTCATGTGGTAAAATACTATCAAGGAGCTAAGAGGCAAGAAGTACGTCTACATGTATTGACACCGGAAGACATCAAAGTCTCATTGCTCACTATAAAAATGAAAGGCAAAGGGTCCTCCAATGGGTAACACAGAGTTATCACATGATCCAGCAATTCCATTCCTAGGTATATACGCAAGAGGAACAAAAAGCATACATCTACACCCCAGCATGTACGGGAATGTTCACAGAAACATTCATAATAGACCAAAAGTTTAAAAACCCAAATGTCATCCAGATTCACCCAAACAGATGAATGGAAGAATCAAAGGTGGTCTATCCACACAGTGGAATATTATCAGACATAAAAAGGACACGAAGTGCTGATACGTACTGCAAAAGGGATGAACCTTGAAAACGTGAGGCTAAGTGAAAGGCTCCAGTCAAAAAAGGTCCCATGTTGTATGATTCCATTTGTATGAAATGTCCAGAATGGGCAAGTCCATAGAAAGTAGGTAGGGGGTTGCCAGGGGCTGGTAGGGAATTAGAGGGTGACACCTAAGGGTACAGGGTCTCTTTGGGGGCTAATGAAAGTGGTCTAGAATATTGTAGCAAGGGGTGCACACTCGGGGAATATGCTAGAAGCCATTGAATTACACAGTTTAAATGCATAAATCATATAATGTGTTAATTTTTCACAATAAAGCTTTTAAAAATGAAATAAAAGAGCCCTGGCTGGTGTGGCTCAGTGGATTGAGCACAGGCCTGTGAACCAAAGGGTTGCTGGTTCGGTTCCCAGTCAGGGCACATGCCTGGGTTGCAGGCCAGGTCCCCAGTAAGAAGCATGTGAGAGGCAACCACACATTGATGTTTCTCTCTCTCTCTTTCCCCTTCCCTTCTCCTCTCTCTAAAACTATATAAATTCCTTTTAAAAAGTGAAATAAAAGGGGAGACTGTAAAACAGTAGGTATAATATCCCATTTTTATTTTAAAATATTTAGATTCCACATAGGCAAAATAACTGGAGAAATATGTACTTACTAAGTACACTTATGAGAGGATTTTTACTTTCTATTATATTTTTTCCAATTGAATTGTGGTAAAATATGCATCTCATGAAATTTACCCTCTTCACTATTTTTAAGTGTATAGTTCCTTGATAGTAAGTACATTCATATTATTGCACAATCATCACCATCACCCATCTTTAGGACTCATCATCTGGCAAAACAGAAGTTCTGTCCCCATTAAACGGTAACTGCTCTTTCCCCTCCTCCCAGCCCCTGGCAACCACCATTCTACTTTCTGGCCCTGTAAATTTGACTGCTCTAGGTACCACATATAAGGGCAATCCTACAGTATTTGTCCTGTTGTCACCAGCTTATTTTACTCAGCATAATATCCTCTAGGTTCATCCATGTTGTATCCTGTGTCAGGATATTCACCCTTTTTAAGGCTGAATAATATTCCATCGTAGGGACAGATCACATTTGTTTGTCCATCTGGAAGTATCTCTTCATCATTAATGGAAACTGGGTTATGTCTACATTTTAGTTATTCTGAAAATGCTACTCTGAACATAGCTGTACTTTCTATTATGTATTTTTGTCATATTTATAACTTTTTATTAAATATACGACCAACAAAAAAGAATATTTAAAAGATAATTTTAAATAGCCAATATGCATAAGAAAAAGGCGTACAATCTCACTAGTAAATAAAGAAAGCCAAATTAAAGCAATGAGATATTAATTTTTCACCTATCAGCTTTGCTAAGGTGAAAACCATTGATGATAACCTGTGTTGTCAAGAGTGTAGAGGCTGGGCCTCTGCACACACCACCCTCAGGATGGAAGAGCCTTAAAATCTGTGCATACCCCTTAAACTGCAATTGCATTTCTAGAAATCTAGCCTAAGGAAACAGATAGGTGCTAACAGACGTATAAGAATATACATTCTAGTGCTTTTTGGAATAGCCAAACCTACAGAAATCTAAATGGCCTTCAGTGGGTGAGTGCCTTGTTAAATAATGTAGAGCATCCAGTCAATAATAGCATGCTATAATTCCACTGAAAATTACAGCTATGGATATTTATTTACTAAATATATTTTAAAATATATTTATTAAAGTGTCATTTACCAGTTATAACATTCTCATTGAAAATATACAATTCAGACTTCCAGTCAACATGAAGGCGCTTCACTTCCTCAAACAACCATAGAAAGGTTTATAACTAGATCTCAAAACAAATAATACCCAGAACTGCCAGAAAAACCGAACTGTATGGAAGTCCCACAACCAAGGATTTAAAGAATCCACATTCATCCAGACAGGTAGGAGGGGCAGAATTGCTGAGAGAGGCGTAGAAACACCATGTGGTGGGGAGAGGCAGAAGCAGATTGGGATGGTCTCACATTCACGTGTGGTGGATAAAAATCAGGAGGGACACCTTGGGAGCAAGCGATCCCAGTCCCAGGCCAAACCATATATTCCAGGGCTCCAGCACCCCGAAGATAAATCCCCATAACATCTGTCTGCAAACACCAGTGGGAGTTGGGGCACTGGAAGAAACTGCCAGATTTTCAGGAAACTCTGCTTTAAGGACCTGCGTGATCTTAAAATATATGCAAACCCACCCACTCTGGGATTCAACACCAGGGAAAAACTGATTCTAAAAAAACAAACTAAGCAAACAACCAGAACAGGAAAAGCATCATAGATATGGAGACCATTTGGAAGGTTATCAGCTGAAAGGGGGAGGGGGAGAATGAGGGAAAAGTTTCAGAGTTAAGAAGCATAATTGGTAGATACAAAATAGAAAAGAGGAGGTTAAGAATAGTATAGGAAATGGAGAAGCCAAAGAACTTATATGTATGACCCATGGACATGAACTCAGGGAGGGGATTGCTGGACGTAAGGGGGGTACTGGGTAGAGGGGGGCAAAGGGAGAAAACTGGGACAACTTTAATAGCATAATCAATAAAATATATTTTAAAAAGAAAATGTACAATTCAATGATTTTAGTAAAATTAAATATTGTGCATCATTATGAAAAATTTTGGAACATTCTCATCTCCCCTAAAAGGGTTCCCTTGTGCCCACCTTCGGTCAGTCACTCCCTTTTCCCACCCCCAGCCCCCAGCAACCACTAATCTACCCATCTCCAAGGGCCCACCTCTTCTGGACATTTCATATAAATGAAATCATACAGTAGATAACTGTTGGCCATACAATTATACTTAGGATATATTTTTAAGTTGAAAATATATATAAATTAAATACTCAGCAATACAAAGAAACAAACTGCACCATAAAAATAGATGAAACTCAAAAGCATTATGCTTAGTGGAAGAAGCCAGACCCAAAAGCCTACATGCTCTGTTACCCCATTGATAAAGGAAGTCTGGAAAAGACAAATCTAGGGTGACAGAAAGCAGATCCTAGTTGCCGGGAACCGGGAAGGAAACTGACTGCCAGGAGTCACAAAGAGACTTGCGGGGTGTTGAGAATGTCCTGCATCCGGATTATGATGGTGACTACATGACTGTACACAGCTGTGGACACAGATAACTCATTGGGTGCATTTTTTTTAATTGGTGAGCTCTACTGTATATAGATTAATAAAGCCAGTTAAAATATTTATAATAGACTCTTGTAATTTTACATGGTTGTGTACATACTTTTAAAAGTCTAGAACACTGCGTACTAAAATATTAAACTGTGGTTCTATCTGGTCAAGTATAGGGCAGTTTGAATATCAGTAAGAAAAATACAGAAGAGTTGAAAGGTGAATGTTTAACTCCATGAGCTCATAATGATTAAAAAAACTTCACAGGCATCCTTGGTAAGATCCTAAGGAACAAACCCATTATTTTGAAAACTGGTAAAGAAAGTGTGAGTGGGGAGGGGACCAAAGCAGTGATTCCACCTTTCTTATACAAATTGTTCCTCAGGGTAACTAAATATCTGACAAGAAGTCTTTTTTTTTTAAAGTCATTAAGTGTCCTCTCCACATGGGGAGTTCATTTATGACAGCTTCTCTATCTTATTGTCTAGATGTGTCCACGAGGTGGGTGCTGAGGCAGCAGGCTCTTTATAGGCCTGTCCAGTGGCCCGTTCCAGACCCTGTGACCACATCTGCAGAAGCCGCCCTGACCTGAGGATACCTGCTCTCACCTGGCTCCTCCACCCGGCCGCATCTCCCCTCCTCCAACCACTGTGGCTGTCACCAAGAATGGAGGAGCAGGCTGAGTTAGGGTGTACAGTCACCAGGACACACTGGGTGGTTGATGCAGAAGACAATTCACAGTTCCTTTGAATTCACCAAGATAATCTTCACACTTGGGCCCCAAATTCCATGGAGATGAAGTAAGCCCCATTACCCGTGAATGGGCCCTGGAGCTGGGCAGCCAGTTCTGAAATGCAGACTTTACAAGGCAAAATCAGAGGGGCAGATGCTCCGATTCCTACTTTTCTGGCTCAGGAGTGAAAATAACAGTAATAAAAACGAGAAGCTGATTTGCTTAGAGGGATGGTTATTTTTCCTGGGAGACCAGATCTAACAACTCATTTTTTTAAAAGATAGAGAAATGAGCAAATCATCCCCTAAATCTGAATAATTGCTCCCATTACTCAAAAAGGAGAAATAAAGAATAGTAGAGAACATACATTGTCCTGGGTTTAACAATCACATTTCCTGCATTTTTTTGTTAACCAATGTCACCTCAATAAATTCAATTTAAAAAGTTGTTTTTTAATTTCTCTTTTGACTCAATAAGCCCAACAGCTTTCTTCCCTTTCTCTACTTTCACTGTTATTAGAAGAATTCCAGCTAATATATGTAGATGAAACACTAAAACCAGAATGTAGTGAATTTGTAACCCCTAATAAAATAATGGGCCCTGGCAATGACGGAGGGTTGTGAAATCACCGAGGGCGGGGGGCGGGGGGCGGGGCCCACCCCTTGAGCTTCTGAGTCAGTAGGTCTGGGATGAGCCCAGAGATTTGTACTTGTCTATGGAGTTCCCAGGGAGGCTTTGGATGCTGCTGCTCTGGCGTCCACACTTTCAGACCCATGGAGTTAGGGAGAAAGCAGATGGAGAACTTTATAGTGGATGGACCGGGCTGGCACCACTTACACACACTAATTAATCTTAGTATCCCACAAAGAAAGAGTTGACCAGATATGATGTGTCTCCAGATGGGATGCCGTAGGAAGTGCTACCACCACCAATGAAACGTTCTTACAAAAAGGAAGAGAAGATGAGGCACAGAAGCTGACGAAGCCTCTGATCTAACGCCTGTTCACAGAAGATGCAGAGCACAGGGAACGGGCTAAACAATGTCCCAGGCATGCAACGGATCCAAACAGTGGGAAAGCATAGGACAAATGACTCAGTACCTTTAACAGACAAAGTACCCCCCCCAAAAAAAAGCAGGGGAACCTATAGATTAGGAGAGATTTGAGACACAGAAGAGAAACAGGAGGAGGGTAGCAATGAAACGAAAATGACTTCAGCTATGAAAGTGACTGAAGTTGAGTGTCAGGTACCTACAGGGAGAATGATGGGTCTCATACCATTCTCTCTACTTTTGCATGTGTTTGAAATGTTTCGTAATGAAAAAGCCAAATGAGTACCACAAAAGATAAACACTGATAAAGGCAGGGAAAGAACTTCCCCTCGCCCCAGCACCCCAACATACACATATAGGGAAGAAAAATCACAAGTAAAGGTATATATTGCATTTTTTTAAAAAAAGCTACCACTTAAAGGGAAAGCTTTGAAGAATTAAATGTAGTTGTCACAAAAAATTTTTATTTAACAAGCATTCCCAAATTTATGAGATAGTCAGAAAAATTGGAACAGTGACTCACTGTATTTTATATTAGGGAATTTGTGAAATCCTTCGGCGGGCAAGCAGTACTGTGATTTCATCTGTTTAGAGAATCCTTTCCTTTGAGAGAGGTTTGGAAATACTGATAGAGGATATGATAAACCTGGGGTTTATCTCAAAACAATCAGTGCAGGGAAGAAATGGAAGGAGCTGGAGAGGAAACGGAATTGGCTCAGGCGTTGATAATTGCTTGCACTATTCTATTTTTGCATATTTGACATTTTTACTTAAAAGGAAAAGTATTGCTATAAAATTGTTTTAAAACTATCTCCTACTTGTAAGCATTGTCAGTATTGCTCCATCTCCCACTTGGCCTGTAGGTCAAACCCAGAGCTGAGTTTTCTGGACACCAACAGTGACGGTTAACACTCAAGGACTGTCCCAGGCCCTGAGCTAAACCCTCCACGTGCAGGATCACCAAGTAACATCACCACAGCCTCTGCAGTTAGGTTTTACGATAAGCTCCACCTTACAGATATGAAAACCGGAGCTCAGAGAGGGGAAGGAATCTGCCTCAGGTCACACAGCAAAAAAGTGGCAGAGCTGGGATTTGAACCCAGATCTGATTGCATACTATACTCTTCTGCCTCCCACATAAGCTTGAGGGCTTGTCAGAAGCTCAGTGGATTATTTGCAGTAAATGAACTGATCCTTTAAGGCACCTAGCACACAATAACACATGATAAACATTCAAAAGGGGACCCAAACCAACTGCATGCCACAATAAAAACAAACCTCACACACACACTTAAGAAGGCAGGTGCAGGAAGGATATACCGTGTGACTCTGTTTATGAGAAGTTCATGACCGGGTAAAACTAACTGACGGCGATGCACGTCAGACGTCATGACTGAGAGGGTGGGACATGAGGTTTGCGGGCTGATGTCCTGTTTCCTAACCTGGGTGCCCGCTGTGAGTGTGTGCACTTTGCAAAACTGGGTCAGCTGCCCAGCCACAGGTATGGGCCTCTTTTCCGGATATAAAGTGCACATCCATGAAAATTTGTGGTTCTGATTATTCTCAAGGGGGCCAGGAGAAGTGTTTCATTTGTTCCCAGCATCACGAGAACTAAACGGGCTCTTTCTAATTGCAATGTTGGTGAGCTGCCTTAAAAGCCAGGAAAACAGAAAAAAAAATACAACCAAAAAAATAAAAGAACACAGGAATCCCCACAGCCAGGAACCCCGTCTAATCCAGGATCTAGAAACACAAACAAGATCAAGTGCAAAGAGTGGGTCTCCATCCAAAAAAGGAGAGAGAGAAGCTGGCCTGCCTCCCGGGCTTTGATGCCTGTGGCAGTTAGGATGTGTGACATCTGCTTTGGTCACGGGAAAGAAGGGAAAGGAAAGAGGAGCTTAGCTTCGCCCTAGAAAGGCGGTTGCCAGAGTGTGCTCCTTGGAACCCTAATCCCTTGAAATATTTGGGGTGGGGGTAGGGTGGGATTCAGGGAGGGTGAGACACTCTTTAAAGAAAAAAACCAGTTTGGGGAGGCAGAACACCTATCAGGACGAAAAGAAAGCTACTCCTTTGAACCCAGAGCTCCCCAAAACCTGTGGCCACAGACCTCTTTTCCCATTAAACACGGATGAAATCCCATAGGTTTGCCCTTGAGAAAATTCAGCGAACCTAGCAAATTAATAATACAATAATATTAGTAATCATAGCTGCTAAATTTTATTGACTGCCAGCTCTATCTCATTTAATCCCCTCAAAAACCCTGGAAGAGGTACCGTTAACCCCTGGTTTACAGATGAGGAAAAAGATTCACAGAGAGGTTAAGTTGCCCATCATGGCACAGCTAGTTATGGTGAAATTGCATAAAAATATATTTTCAAAAAGATCTTTCCTGTTTTGTCTCCCTTCTTGGAAACATTCAGAGACCTTGAGGCCTGAAGGAAATACAGGCACATATGTATGTGACATGTCCTGGATGGGACTTGACAGTGTGAGAGCTCTGGGTAACGCGCGTTTGTTGATTTAAGGACTTGCCTCAGCATGCACCCAGAACCTTGGGTTTTCCAAATTTGCAGTAGTGGACAATCAGGCACTAGGTGCAGCCCAGAGCTAAATAAAAACTAGCTTGCAAAATTGCAGCAGATGAACTAAGGGGGTGATTGCTGGAGGGAATGAGGGTACTGGGTGGAGGGGGGATGAAGGGGGTAAAATTGGGACAGCTCTAATAGCGTAATCAATAAAGTATATTTTTTAAAAATTGCCACAGAGATCAGAGACTACAGTCCTGTGATAGAATTTCCCCTGTGCTGAAGGGAAGCAAAACTTGGCCTGCTGCTCCCTGCTGTGGTCCTTAGTTTAGAGCGGGGGTTTGTGATCTCAAGACTATTGACATTGGGGCTGGATAATCCTTTGAATGGGGGGTGGGCAGGGTGGTGTCTTGTGCAATGCAGCATCTCTGGTCTCCACCCACTAGATGATAGAGCATACTCTCCCCTGGCCACGTCTCCAGACATTGCCTTCCCTGAGGGACAAAACTGTCCCCAGTGAGAACCACCGCTTCAGAGTAAAAAGACAGGCTCTCTTGGGAAAGGCAAAGCTGAGGACAGTCGCTGCTTAGTCAGTACCAACCTGGAATGTCAAGTGTGGAAGGTCACATCAGCTCAGATAAGAGCAAGCTGCCCAGTTGGCCAGACCTCGAGGAGGACCCCCAACACCTCATTTCTTCCTCTCTAAGCCCTCTTTCTGCTCCACCTGCCCTGCCCACGGCTTGCATCAGCTCTGAGGGCTGAAAGGCCACATCCAGGATTATGATGTAGGACTGATGAGTACACTTCATGATCAAGGGCTGCTCTTGAACATTTTCACGAAAGCAAAGGACTCTGTCACTGTTGGCGTTAACGATGTTTGACCCAGCTGTGTGTACCAGCCCCAGACAGAGTCCTGGCTTCCTCACCAACAACATAGGGCTTCTTTCTGTGAGCACAAATAAGCTGTTTGTTAGTCTCTAGAAGACCACAGGGCTACAAGTCCCAGCTCTGCTCCAAACTCGCTGGGTGACTCTGAGCAAGTCACTCTCCCTGTCTGTGCCTTACATTTTTCATTTGGGAGAAAAAAATGGGCTGGCCTAGCTGTAACATTTTATAGTGTCTGTGAGTCTGGACCAAAGGGTTGAAATTGGACCCGCTGAGAATGCTCAGCTGCTTTAGTTTGTTTTAGCATTGCTTTTATTTTCCCCAGAGGAGCTCAGGGCTAAAAGGCCTTGCCTCTTTTGCTTCTGCATTAATGAAAAATGAATAAAATACTCCAGAGCCCAAAGAATATAGATTTGCATATCATGAGGTCTGATCAACTGCCTCCCTCAGGATTTTACTGCTAAGCCACCGGTGCAAGATTCTGGACACAGACTCCAGTGCCTCCAGGGTCAGGTGAGTGATGCATGGTGACCCAGGCCAGAGGTGGCCAAGCAAAGCCCTCTTGCCCTCTCCAAAGAAGGTGGTAATTTGAGGGCTCTGGATGTGGGCCCTGTATGCCAGATTTTCAAAAGACGTGGAAGTCTAAACTGAGGTACAAGACACCTACCCCAACAGTGAAATCAGTGTTCATTGTCAATACTGTGTAGGCCAAATGAAAGTCTCTGGGCCTGATTTAGAACGCAACCCACTAGCCGAAATCTGAAGCAAAGAAATTAGTTCAAGGCCTGGCCCAGGTGTGGGAGGAGCCAAGTGTGCAGAGGGAAGCTGGAGAGGGACGGGACTCCGTAAATGCATCCATTCTCCCAGCCCCAGACTACCCCTACGAGGCAGCTGGGACTCTAAATGCTATTAATAACAGCCTTTAGAGTCACCAGGACTCTTCTCTTCATGGGGTATCAGGCAAGGCAATTTATTGTATACATCATCTCGCCATGCCTCATAAGTGTCCTGCGAGGTGGGCATTATCTATTATTCCTACAATACTACCAAGATCCAGAAAGGTAAACTAAGGGCCTTCGCTTGTAAAAGTTGGAGCTAGGATTTGAACCCAGATCTGTCTGAAACCCGATCTCCTCTTAGTAGAAAAATCTCTTCTTTGGTCCATGGTCTGGCTCCATGGCCACTTCCACACCAACCACATCCCCCCTCACCATCTTCCAAAATCACCTCCCTTATCCTGCCAAGGAAGCCTGACCTCACCTTAACAGGAAAAAGGTGAGTGGAGAACCTGCTCCTTCAATGTTACCTTATAACATCTGCCTAACTCATTTGAATACTGTTTTTAAAGTCACTCCAGAAGCAAGTTCTTTAATAAGTAAAGCTAAATTATTTTTTTTCCTCCATACGAAGAGAACTTGGTTAGCAAGAGGTATGTTAACTCCTATGGAGGATGCTTTGGGTAGAGAGAGAACTAGCCATTTCTGGTCCTAAAGCCCCGTTGCATTTTGTGTCTTGCTTGCTCTGGCTCAGCATAGCTTGAAAGTCAAGGTCTAGTCCCCATTAGCGGTCTAAACTCACAGAGTCCTTAGGGGACCCTTCAGCAATATCTACCCATATTAAATGCACCTGGTCTTTGACTTAGCAATTATATTACTGGGAACTTATTCTGCAGATAAACTGACATAATTAGATAAAAATAGATAAACAAGAATATTCCCTGGAATCCTGTTTATGAGAAATGGGGAGTGAAACTGGTATGTTTCAAAAAGGGGTTATTTCAGTAAGATGCTATACATCCATATAACCGTGTTATGGAGCCGATAAAAAGAAAAACCTCAAAATGTGCTGCTGTAGAAAGATGTCGGTAATATGTAATTATGTGGAAAAACTTAATTTACAGAATGCCAATATTTGTGGAGAGAAAGGTCTGACACAGAAAAGTTTTAGAAGGAAGCACGATCATACATGAACCACGAGCATACATGAACCACAATGACATGTAGGGATGGGGGGTGTGGAGGGGAGCAGGGCCAGGGAGAAAGGCATTCTACCTGGAGAGTGGGGAGGGGCTGTAACGACCCTAGTGGTCTCAGATGCCGGCCCCTTCTGAGCGTCTGCGCCACTGGCCGCCTGCTCCACTAGTGGGGGGGGATGCAAGCCTGCAGGAGTGAGCTGGTGGTGTGTCCTATGGCCCTGTCTTAGGACCATCAAAGAGGACCAATCCTTAAGCCCCTGAATTGCTGATGAAAGTCAGAGATACCCAACTTCCTCCTGCAGGTACAACGGGCAGCACTCACTCCTTCCTGAATCTCTGATCCCACATAGAAGTTCTTTCAGATTCCTGCTTGGCCATCTTCTCCTGACGCATCCTCACCTCCATCGTGTGGCCATGGTTAAATGCGTTTGAAGGGGGAGAGGGAAGAGACCTCAGAGAGCTGAAGGAGCCACTGTGAAAGCCAGTCAGGCACCTCCCACTCACAGGTGGAAGCTCTTCATGGGTGCCTCTGTAGCCCTGAGTCACAAAAGGGCCCATACGTTGGAATTTGTACCGTTCCTGACACAGGTGAGGAAGTGTGGCTATATTAAAATAGAAGATTCCAGTCACCACCTTTAGCTCAAGAAAGAATTGGGTTTATGAAAAGAGATTACACAAAAGGAAAATTAGGAATAAATTTCTTCTTCATGGAAACACCACACAATAGGCTTCCTGGCTCTACCGGGTACCAGCTGGGCCACACTGAGCAAGATCCTTAATGTTTCTGGTCATGTGCAATGTGTTATAAATAACCATCCACTGAGTTGCCCAGGAGCCGGGCACTGTGCTCAGCCTTTCATGGGCATTATCTCATCTAATCCTCCCAACAGGGTGATCCCTTAGGCTGTGGAGTTAGAGCTAGTTTGTAGAGTCCTCACTGGTAGTCAAGTTATCTTGCGCAAGTTATTCAGACTCCACGTTTATAAAACAGCGCCCATAACGATAGCATCTCCTCCGAAAGGTTGTTGTGAAGACCGTATGTGGTGCCTGTGGAAGATTCAGCATACTGTCTGGCAAAAGTGCTCGACTAATAGCTATCCTCACTAGCTTCATTTTACAGGTAGGAAAACTGAGGTTTGGGCAGGCCAGGGTGGACGATTTCTAAATTTGCTTGTGACAGTCTAGGATCCCAATGGATTTAAAATTGGACTTGGCTTTCCAGAAAAATCTAATACATACCTAATTTGAGAATTACATGGCTGTGCCAAAAGCGTAATATCCACCTGCTTGGATCCATTGTACTGAGGAAAGGAGATAATGCCTAGCCCTGTCCTCAAGTAAAACTCGCAAATAAGAGAGGAGTAGGAAAAATGAATTCCCCTGTCCTCCCAAGTGCCTTCTCCTCCGGGCTCCTCCACTTAGTCCTGACCGGGAAGGACAAGGACAGAGAAATCCCCCGAGTCCCAACCAACAAAGCTGCAATACAAGGCTCATTTGCCAGGGCGCCAGGGATGGCCTCATGGAAAACACTACCATAAATGGGCATGCATGCCTCAATCTCAGCCCTTGCACAGAAAAGTAATGATAACAACTACCTTGTACGGAATAACACGTCTATTTCAGACATGAAAATAAAATAAAAAAAAACATGGTGTTTACAAGGCAGGCCCCAGAAGCTTCTCGAGCAGGGCCCAGCTAGTTCATGTTTCGGACCCTTGGGATGGGAGCCCACCTAAGGTCATCAGGCCAGTTTGATTACCACGCCACCGGGGACAAATAAATAGGGCCTTTTATTTTAAATTCGCAAAAGGTCAGTTTATGTTTTCTTCGAAGAGATGATAAACACTCGCTTTCTTGGAAATGTTTGGTCCCACCAGAAACCCGACGCCCACAGTTTCTGTTCATGATGGCGGGGTCAAGGGTTGAGACTTGGCCCGGGAATGGGCTCCACCACTTCCTAGCTATGCCACCTTGGGCAAGTTACTGAAACTTTTTAAGCCTCAGCTGCCTTGTATACTAATCAGGCATCATGGTGCTTCCCTTAAAAGGTGGTGGCAATAATTAAATAAGCTACGGCAAGTGGAACACCGCTGCGGTGCCTGGCCATAGGTGCTCCATCAGCGGTAGCGACTTCAGTGGGAAAGCGTCGAGGAAAGAGCGCTTTCCCTTCCACAGATGTTCAATATCCTATTTTCTACACTGCCATCTAATGACTTCCGTTCAGCATCTTCAAGAGCCCTCTCTGTAAAAGCTCTAAAACGGGACCCTTAAGGAAACCAAACAAACCAAGAAGGCTGCATCAGACGAAACCATGCACAGCAGTTTACTCACAGCTGGCCTGCCTTCCCTTTGCCAAATGCGGGCCAGTTTGCAACTTAGCCTATGAGTTCTTAATACTCTAAGTAATTGCTCCCTGTCTTGGGTTTCTAAATACTTTTTTACTGCTGGACAGGTGTGGCTTTGAATGGTGCCTTTCCTCAAGCAGCAAAATCCCCACCGGCTCTCTGTGCAGGGAGAAAACTTACAACAGGCAGTAGCCACACTTTTACTTTCTTCGCTCACTTTGAAGGGCATGGCAGGAACTTTGCGCTGGCTGCTTTGCAGAAAATCCTGGTGCAAGCTTACATAATGCACCTGCAGGTCACGGGGGGGTGGGGGGGGGTGGCAAACGCCAACTTGGGCATTGGTCTGGGTATTTGAGGCCCCTGGGGTCAACTCAGATAAATTTTTTTCAAATTTGGAGGGAGGGGGTCTGGAAGACAACTGAGATGTGATAAATTAACTGGATCATAACCAGCCTGTCTCTCCAGGGTTATCAACAAGCACATCCTCTGAAATGATGAAAAACACTGCCCTCTCTCAATAGTATGTGCCGACGTGTTTTTAACTGAGTTAATGCCTTATCCACAGAACTCAGCAGTGCTTTCAAATCGACGTGAAGTGACACTTGGTGTGACTACATGACAGAAATGACTTTTGAGTGACATTCCGCTGCACTCTTTTTGTGCCTAGAAGGAAAGTTAGAAACCTGGCTGTTGAGGCTGGACCTCTGTCTGAGGTTTGTAAGGAAGCACATCTCCCAGATTTGCCTCATAGCAAGACTTTCTATTTTTAAGTTTTTCTGGAGATTCTAGTGTAACTGGGGTTGGGCCCAGGCACTGTTTGTCATCTTTGAAAAGTACCCCCAAAGTGATGCTTATCACTGCTGGTTTGGGAAATCTAGGGTGATGGAGCAGAAAGAAATACAAATTGTGAACCCACACCCTGTCACCATAGTCCCTAAGAGGAAGGCAAGGAACACACTTCACTGCTCCCCAGCTACTGGATGTCCTGGACGACCCTTAAACCCCAGACCCAATTCCCCTTCCCCCGACCATGCCATACTACTTACAGATTTCTCACTGTGGGGGGATAACGGAGAAGGTGGATGGAGAGCTCAGATCCGGTGCACCTCCCAGGCAGGGGCGTCCAAATCTCCCGGCTCGCATGAGATGCCTCTCTTTATAGACCCGGAGCTACCCGCGGGTGGGAAGGGGGAGGCCTCCCAGGAGGGCGGAGTGGGGGAGGGTCCCGCACTCCTCCCTCCGCAGCGCCCCCTGCAGGGCTGGAGAAGCGGGGCTTTTGTCTAGGCCCTCTGGCGCACCAACGGCGCTCAGAGAAGGGCGCACCTGGGACAGATAATCAGGGGCAAGGCAGAGGCTCTGGACAAGGGCACGCCCCGCAGAAGCGTTAGGACAAGTGTTTCATCACCACCACCACCTCCTGCCCTCCCCACCCCGGCTCCGGGACAGTCACCGAGACTCCGGGTCCCTAGAGAAAGAGGTTGAGTGGCCAGCATCTACGCGAGATGCTTGAGAATTGCTTCCCTGAGTCAATTTCAGCCGAAGGGGCTTTAACCGCTTCCTATCCCTGGGGGATCGAGCTGACTCGTCCCCGCCCCACTCCCCATTTTATTTGCCCGCGCTGTCTGGAAAGGGAGCAGGCTGTGCTGCATAAAGGGTAGAAAAGGGGGATTTTTGGACTTTGCAAAGTGCAAGGCAGAAGCCTCAGACTTTTGGGAATTGTGCAGGAAGGGGAAGTTTTTACTTTTCCCAACTTGCCATCCCCACCCCCACCCACGAGAAAAAAAAATCCCACTGTTGCCACTTCAGACCCCCGGCTGCTCCGTTCGCTGCCTGTGTGACCTCAGGCAAGTCGGTTCCCTCCTCAGGGCCCTGGTGCCCGCAGCTGAAACGTGTGTGATAATTATGTGCTGTGCTTTGCCAGGTGCACGTTGGGCTCCAAAGAGAACGCGGTGGGACCTCGCCCCCCGTGCAAGTTCCCTTCAACTGCTGCTATCCGTCCCAAGAAATTCTTGCCAAAGAAGACGCTGCCTAAAATTTTACTGTCTCCCTTTTCGTACCACTACCACTTCTCTCTCTCTCTCCCCTCGTTGTCCGACACTGTGTCTGCATCACCGTTTCTTTCTGTCACTGTCCATCACTGTCCCCAGCCTCTGAGTCCCTCCGCTGCGTCTCACGCTCTCTGTGTCTCTGGCTGCAACCTCTCTCCCTCACCCTCTGCCTGGCTCTCCATCTTCCCCGGTCTCTCTCCCCTCGGTCACACGCACGCACACAGGCCATAAAAGGAAGCCGAGGCGGTGGGCTGGCCCCGCGCCAGGCCGGGGACCCGCGGGTAGCCCGGATGCCCCGCTCCCCGCTCGGCACGGACTCCGAAGTTCCCGGTCCAGCTCGTCCGCCTTCCCCGGGTAAGGCGGGCGGGCTGGGGGCGCTGGGCGGGAGACAACCCAAAAAGGGCAGGCGCGGGTTCCTGCCTGCGGAATTCCCGGCGCCGCATACCAGCCCGGGGCTGCCCGCTCCCCCTGACTAAATATGGTGTAGAGAGGCCTCCGGCTGGGCCCGGCGTGCGGGAGGGGCCGCAGATGACAGCTCTGCATCGCAGACCCCCTCGGTCCCTACCCCATCCTCCCAACATCAAGCTCACCTGGTATTCACCTCGTGAATACCAGGGAGCGCCTGCCTGGCAGGATGGGAAGGGGATCTCTCTGCTTGGCGCAGAGCCCCAGCCCCACGTGGGTTCCAGCTACTTTCTAGCCAGATGGTTTTGGGAGAGGGTTCAGGAGTTGAAGACCCTTGCGAGGCTCAGTGCTTGGCATATGCCCCATCTTATTCCACAAACCCTCCCCAGGTAACCAGGGCAGGTGATGGCGGGTGGGGGGGGGCACTTTATTAATACCCTCATTTTGCAGGTGAGAAAACCCAAGTCCCAGAGGAGTGCCCCAGCTCTCACTGGGACTGGAGCCCACCATTGCCATGACTCACCTCCAGAGAGATTCCAGAGGAAAATGCCCAGGAGAGATGAGTTTGAATCTGCCAGTGCCAATTTCTACCTGACCACTGGCAAGTAACTTAAACCCTGTCTTGGTTTCCCTACCTGTAACATGGGAGGAACATCAGCTATTCCTGGCTATTTGTAGAGTCCTTGAGATGATCCATGTAAACCGAACATCTTACGTTGCTTCCTGTTAGCTGCTGTTATGCCCAACAAACATGAAACCGAGGAGCACCAGGCCTTCCTGCCCTCACTGTTTGCCTATAGGCTTCCAGTCCCTCTTGGTCCCTTCATCCTTCCAGCACCTGTTTTGTACCCCCACCCCCCACAAAAACACCCAAGCCCAGCCCCCTGTCCACCAATGGGCCTAAATCATGAAGTCAAGAGATAGTATTCATCTGGGCAGGGAAGTTAAGGGTAAAGTTCTTCAGAAAATGATGAATGGGCTGCTTCTCCACGTGCCTTTTAACATTAGACTCTAAAAGGAATGGAAATTGTCCCTGCATTCGCACAGAAATGCCTTGGAGCTGAGAAGGAAGGGGAGGGGACTAAGCTGATCACTACTGCCACCCTCCCCCACCCCTGCCCTGTGCCCCAGAGTGGAAAGATAACCCAGGGCAGGCTGTCTTCTTGGCCTCAGAGTAAGAAGTGGCATTTTTAAAGATTTTATTTATTTATTTTTAGAGAGAGGGGAAGGGAAGGAGAAAGAGAGGGAGAGAAACATTGATGTGCGAGAGATACATCAATCAGTTGCCTCTCATACTCCCCCCACTGGTGACCTGGCCCGCAACCCAGGCATGTGCCCTGACTGGGAATCAAGCGACCTTTCGGTTCACAGGCCAGCAGTTGATCTACTGAGCCACACCAGCCAGGGCAGAAGTGGCATTTTTACCAGAGGCACTACCATGGGCACTTTCCAAGGGGTTGCATTTGATTCTTTGAAAAACTTGGTAAGCAAACACTGAATTTTACTGCATTGTCTCACCTACTCAAGTGGGTACTTTAAAAAATCCAGCCCACCCCCTCAGTTGGTTAGAGCATCATCCAGATATGCCAAGGTTGCTGGTTCCATCCCTGGTCAGGGCACATACAAAAAACAACTAATAAGTGCATGGATGGTTGAGCAACTTGTCAATATTTTTCCCTCCCTCTCTTTCTCTAAAATCAATAAAAAATAAATTTAAAAAGTCCCCCCCCCCTGCATTTTGCTGTTAAGAAACAAGGTTTGGTGAGTTAAAGAACCAGCTAAGGTAGCACAGGCAGTTAGTTGTGGAGCAGGAATTCAAACCTGGCCCACAAAGTGTGAGGTTTTCAACTCATGATGTGCTGAGCACCAGCCGGCAGCTCCGGTATTGTCCGTGAACCTCTCTGAGCTCTTTCTCTCAAAGAAAAGCACAGATGATCAGAATCATTGCCTCAACTACCTACTGGGCTGTTAAATATGACACATGAAGGGCTTATATAGAGCATTTCATACCTTGTTGCTCCATTCTAGAAGTCAGGGACAGTATGCACATAACAGTCATTCTATGAATATCTGTTCAATGCAGAAGCTCGGATGTTTGAATCTTCAAAAGTGCCGTTAAAATAATTAAATCAGATGCCTCCATTTTATTCCTCGTGGCTCAAAAATCCAGTTATTTTAACATTGGGGGAAACAAAAAAATTACTTTTTAAAAAATGTTATTTCAACCGAGAACTGTGAGGTACATTTCCCTGGCATGTCTTTTCTGTAAGGTGCCACGTAATGGGACTTTCTTTGAACTCATGAAACAAGACGGCAGAGGAGAAATTTTTCCCTTGAAGCCTTTTTTATCAGGTAGCTTTGTTATTTGTCACTAGCTTAAAAAACCTCCTAAGTGTAATCCCCTCTGGTTTTTAATGCTATCAAAGATTGGGTCCCAGCCTGGTTTACTCCTGCATGTGCTTCACAATGTACTTAAAAGTGTATCAGCAGCGCTCAAGTCATCCAGCTCAAGGTCTGCACAGCACTCTGCCTCCTTTGAATAAAGGGACACTGTGTTCCTCACTGACAGAGCTGCTCCACAGTAACTCTCCTGCTCAAAAGCACTTCCGTTTCACTCATGACAGCCCCAGGCCTCCCTGGGAACAAGTTACACTGTGCAGTGACTTGCAATGCTCTTTACTTCATTACCAATTCCCAACGCTGGTGTCTTGGTAACTCTACATTCTCTACCTCTATCAGGAAGGATCCTAAGATTTTCAAAAAGTAGTTGCCCAGTTTCTTACAAAACTGAAGATATTCTTGCCATAGGACCCAGCAAATTATGTCGCTTAGAACTTACCCAAGTGAGCTGAAACCTAATGTCCAAACTAAAACCTGCACACACAGGTTTACAGCAGCTTTCTGCATGATTGACAAAACTTGGGGACATTCAGATGTCCCTCAGTAGGTGAACGGATGAACTGTGGTACATTCAGGTGATGGAATATCATTCGGCACTAAAAGAAATGAGCTATCAAGCCATGAAAAGACATGGAGGAACCTTAAATGTATATGACCAAGTGAAAGAAGCCAGTCCGAAAAGGTTTCATACTGTATGATTCCAGCCAAATGACATTCTGGAAAAGGCACAACTACGGAGACAGTCAAAAAAGATCAGTGGTTGCCAGAGGTTGAGGGAAGGGAGGGATGAATAGGCAGAAGGAAGAGATTTTAAGGGCAGTGAAATTACTCTGTATGACACCACAACGGAGGACACAAGTCATTATACATTTGTTCAAACCCACAGAATATACACCAGCGAGCGTGAACATTAAAGTAAGCTATAGACTTTGGGTAATAACGATGTGTCAACAAATATGGGGTCTGTCCAGAAAAAGTCCAGCTGTTGTTTACATGATGAGAACGGTCTGACATCAATGTAACCTGGGAGCCGAGGAGGGTGAACTGGAATGCACATGCATGAACAATGACTTCACTGTACTAGTCAGGGGCGTGGTGATCACCGTTGAGTGAGCAGGTGTACTGTGTGGTCATCACATTCAAAATGACTGAGCAAGTAGAGCAACGAATCCACATCAAATTTTGTGTTAAGCTTAGACATTACTCCTCCGAGAACTATTCAGATGACTGAGAAGGCCGCAGCTATGGGCAACCAGTGATTGGCAGCTTCATCACAACAATGTGCCTGCTCATGCACCATGTCTTATGCAGAGTTTTTTGGTGAAACGTCACATCACCCAGGTGAATCAGCTTCCCCACAGCCCAGATTTGGTGCCCTATGACTTCTGGCTTACCCCAAAACTGAAATCCCCTTTGAAAGGGAAGAGATTTCAGACCAGCAGTGAGATTCAGGAAAACACACCGGGGCAGTTGACAGCAATTGGGAGAGCTGTGTGAGGTTCCAAGGTGCCTACTTTGAAGGGGACTGAGGTGTCCCTGCCCTGTGTGCAGTGTTTCTTTATCTTGCATCTTCTTCAATGTCTGTTTTCCATAGCACATGGCTGGACACCTCCTGGACAGACTTCGTATGCCATTCTGGTAGGGCATGTTGACGGGGGAAACTGCACGTGTGGGAGAGTCAGGGCATATGGGAAGTCTCTGTTCCTTCCTCTCAGTTTTGCTGTGAATCTAAAACTGCTCTAAAAATAAAGTCTATATTTTTTAAAAGGCAGTTCTACCTTCCATTTTTAAGAAAGTACTGAAGGCCACACAATCCTTGCAGAAGTTATTACGAAAATCGAATACCAAGTGGCTGGGAAGCATTGTTCTAAAGGCCTTTAAAGGCATATTCTCACAAATGTTAATCCTTCGTGTACGCTTGGATTTAGGTTGAAAGAACCCATCAGATTTTACATAATCAGGCAGGCATGTGGGTCATATACAAATGTGTTCTTGCACATAATTATAAAGCTATTAGTTTATTCTATGCAAACATATATGCTAAGCTCAAATTTATCATCTTCAAAAGCCACCTCTGCTCCTGCTAGGAGTGTTTAGATTGCCTAAGTTTTAGATTTCCGCTTTTTCCAAGTCCCTCTTTAGTTCCAACTTGCATACTATTTTTGTGAAAACCCAACTTTCCCCTGCATTTTTGGAAGATAACGTCTCTCAACAAGCCCATGAAAACCACCAGCAATGATGTACTAATTAGTTCATGAGAATAACTGGATGGGTCCTCTGGATTTAGACTTGTCTTTCCTTTATTTTTTTAAATGTCTCAGCCCATGCATCTTTTTAAATTACTGGACTATAAAGTTGACAGTGTTGAAAAAATGCTAAGTACAGAAATTTCTAGAGCAGATTTTCTGAGCCCAAGATCCTCCTTTGTGGATAACCATAAAAATCCCATAGTATTTTGAAAGTAGGTGGTTTTTTCTTTACCAAGTATAAAAATACAGTACTAAATAAAACCACACATGGCCGCACCAATTTTTAGGCTGCCCCTCCCAGAGTCTGACACCACCAGCCCCCACCACTGCCACTCTACCAGGAGCTTCTGTCCCGAGGTCAGACGGCTGACTCCGAGGGCACACGCACCAGGAAAAGCTCCCCTCCTCAGCCTTACTCCACCCTCCAAAAGCTTGGCTGCTGGAGGTCCCTAAGGAAGGCCTGGAGAGCCTACCCAGATTCTGGTAAAGACCCGTGATGACAACAATCATGCGAACGCCCTCTGCACGGAGGTGAATGTTTTTATTACATGTTACATCAAAAGTATAAAAGTTGCCTAGGTACAAACAACTTACAGGATAATGCTTATGAAACTACAATGGACTACAGGTGACAGTTCGGTTTAGTTTCTATTTCAGTCATTTTGTATCAGTATCCAAAACGCTCAACTCCAGCATTTTTTCCTAATCTAGGGCTGCATGATTGCAATTCCTGAGGTAAACTTAGTGTCCACTGCCAACACCTTTGGATGTAAACCAAGTCCTCTGAGAAACATTCAGATATTTATATTCCCATATACAACAGGGTTAATGATTATTATCAGATACTACAGATTTCATCTGAAAATGAAAACAAGCCTTCTTGGAAACGTTCTACATCTTACATATGTATTGCAATTTGAGCCCACCAACAGGGCTTCTCAAAACCCTCTGACTTGTAAAGTGTGGCTCGAGGGGATTCCTTCACTCCGGCCCCACGGACCGTCCCTGTGGGAGACGTCCAAGCCAAGTGCTGTTGCGTGCAGGCGCCCGTGCAGTGGTGTCCTGGACACAGCTCAGGGCTTCTGCCGGGCGGTGCTGTCTGCTGTTAAGTCAGTGTTCGGTGAAATCAGCCTACAGACTCTACATTAAAAAAATACCTCAATAAATATCAGAACAGCACGTCAGAGATTCCAATGGCTCTTACTATTTTTCTATCCCAAGAATAAAAATTGACAGTTAATAACTTTCAGAGCCCAAGGGTTAGGGGCTGGCCCTTTCACAGCTCCTCTTATAGTTGCACAACTGAGGCCCCACGGAGGGTGAACACCGCCAACTTTTAAAAGGTGCTTTCGATCCAGCATTCCCGTAAAGCCTGTCTCTTCATGCTGATCCCACATTCTTCGTGTAGTAAAATAAACTCTTTGTTTTACTTACAGCAAAATTAAAAGAATTAGTTCCCCCTCTACATTTTAATTAAATCTTCCAGTAGAAGCCAAAATGATCTAAGGAAAGAAAAAGTACATTGTTACCTAGTTTAAAAGTTCAATTTTAGATAGTAACTCAGATACTTTAATCTAATCATAAATGGTTACCTGAAAAGTAGCTAATTAAGGAAAAAGCAAACTTTATAGACATTTTAGTTTTTTTCTGGCTTTGATCTTTTTTTTAAAACATGGCTTTTTCTACAAACCTACGTAATTCCAGCCTAAAGTAAATTTAATTAATGTATCATGCTAAAGAGCAGATGACATGGCTATAAGGGTCTGGATTTTTTTCTTAGAAGAATGTACAGCGTACTACAAAACCCTTTCATTTCTCACAAATAGAAGGACCTTTAAAATACTTCCTAAAAACAATATATTTTCTTTCAAGTAAAATCCAAAAACACTAGATGACAGAGTTAGCTTTTATCCACAAATGCAGTAAAATATGAAAAACTCAATATTTTGCAGAAACTCAAATTTCTACAAAGTACAAATATTAGCGATGCAGTTTGGTAACAAGAAAATAAATAAGTTATTTAATACATACAATTTTAAGACAAAAGATGCCCCAAATGGAAATATCATCTCTTCACGGTTTCAGAAATGTGGAGGTTTTCAATATCAGCGTTTTCCCCCTTCCCTTTTCTTAGGCGGTCATCTGAAATTAACAGAAACGAACGTCAGTGCTCGCCCGGGTTAACACAGGCAGTAGGCAGACAGGGCTACCTACGTTTCAGGATGTTAATATTTACTATTGTATGAGTTCTTTAGACGGTTTAGGACCATGAAAAAACACATTTTTAAACACTATTGAAAAACATCAGACATGTTTAGTACTAGGGACTCGAAATTATTCAAAAAATTTTCTTGACTTTTTGTTTCAATAGAGTACCCCCTGGAGTGAACCCATAGGTAAGCAGCTACAAACTGCTCTTATGTTATACGTAACCAATGGAATCCACAAGAAAGGATGGGATGTTTAATTAGCATTTTGAGGAATGTCAGAGCTCTTCAATTAAAAGAAAAAAAAACCCCACCCAACTTTCTTCAAATAGAAATGCCTCCCAGCCGCACCCTCTTGTGGCAAGAGGAAAACTAGCACAATTTACATTTTCCTACCCAAATCAGAAAACTATCCAAGAAATTGTAGAAAAAAAGTTCCTCAGCCAAAAACAAAACAAAGTCCCATGAGAGTTCAGAGGAGCCCACAGTCCCTGTGACCACCCACGACGCTCCCACAATGGTGACGAAGGGACCCTAGCCACTTCTGCTCAATCTCTTCTGCCATGTGCAGGAAAAGGTAGAAGTGTTCCGACTACAAGAACCTGAAGAAACTTGATCCCCAATGTGACAATGAAACGCACAAACTTCATTCCTAAGAAAACGTGAGCCACTTACTACAACGGAGAAAATAACCTTTTTTAATGATAATTTTTGTAACGTGAGAAAAATACAAATTTAGACAAGTTGTTAGAAACATGCAATTTTAGCACCAAAAACACATGCTGGATTTTCTGATTCTGAAGACAACTTGATTGTACACACAGTATTACTAACTCACAGCTGATCATCCTCGGAAATAATGTAAATACCACTACAGGTCTGGTTCACACATGAAAAACAATCTCCCTCAATTGTAGGCAGCTTTACTGGACAAAAGAAAGTTAACAGCATCTTTAGGACACAGCCATTTTAGCTTTTCTATAAAAGCATTATTAAAAAATACAGTATGCTATTGACGTACTTCTTCACACACGTGCATAAAGTGGAGCTGATAATGATCTGTATATTATGAAGTACCTGGTCTTTTATCTACAGCAAAAACTGCTTTGCCTCCAGTGTGACGAGCACTGGCAGCAGCAGCACAAATGAACTGGCTACAACTTCAGAGGTAAATGTGTCTGTACAGACCCTCTTCTTCTTTCAGCACTTTGAAAGCTTTGATAAAAGAAGTGCCTTCATGTTGCCATGCTTTGGACTTGTTTTCAAGAAAAAGAGAATTTAAATTTACTGTTTTACATTTCAGCTGGATGAGCTTATGGAGAGATAAGGTATTGTAATCTGAAGAATAATTATTTTAACATCTTCATAGCCTTGTCAATGTTGTGAAGTAAAACTTATGTGTCCTTCACACAGTAAGCTAGAGCTGAGAAAAGAAATGGAATGCTTAAACATGTTACTAGAACATAATGCAGTGTTGGCTGACAATTCGTAAGTCATTGCACAAAGAGGCCAAGAAAATTTTTGATGATCAAGGAAAATAATTTGCAAAATCACTGTTCTTCTATTGGTTCAGCAGTCATCCTCATTTCTGAGTCTTCCACAGAGCTTTCCACAGAATAGGCACCCAAAGCTTCATTGACTTGAACTTGGCTCTCTGATGTCTCTGGCGCTTTATACAGAAAGGACCCAAAGTAATTAATGCACTCTCTCATTCTCTCCACCCCTCCCCATCCCACCTTGCCCACTGTGATATCTTATATCTCACATTAATTACTACTAGTAATTAATCCATGACCTTCATCTCAGGAGAACTCAGTTAAGAAATACTCTATTATATTACCTACAACTTTCTTATTAGTCATTAGCCAGGAATATTAAGGAGATTGATTATAAAAAGCTTGTAAGTCACAAAAGTTATTTCTCAAAAGGCTGTATTTCCTCATGGGACTGAAAATACAAATGCGATGGATTTGCTGTGTTAATAAATGTTGAGGTGTACAATATCCACTGGCAACAATGAAATACCAGTATTATCATTTATTCGTGGTAAGCCTAAACTGGTAAAGGCCTTTGAGAGAAAAATTAGGCAGTATTAGACTACTTTAAGTGCACATATGCTTTGAACCAGCAATTCTGCTTCTAGGCATCCACACAAGAAACACTTGTGTGAGCAAAGATGTAACGCTACACTGCAATGCTGTAAAGCAAAAAATAAAAAACACAGAAGTACATCAGTGAAGCGTGATTAGCAATACTAGGGAATACTACACAAAGTTGAAAATGAGGGAGAAGTAGACCTACATATATTGACAAGTAAAAAAATAGCAAGTTGTAGAATGGCATGTACAGTAAGAGTACACACAGGGGTAGGCCAAAGTGGGCTCACAGTTGTTCGTATGGAAAAGACACGCAGGTTAGGATCATCACAACAGCTTTATTAACTCAAAGGAATGTCGCAGTGGCACAGCGCTCTGGGGTACAATCTTGTAAGTGCTCAGGTTGCCAGCCTTTATTATTTACACATTCTTGTTGTCTACTTGCTATACGCAAGCACACTTTGGCACAGAGTTCTTGTCTACTTTTGCCCACTCCTGTATTATAGAGTCTGATTATTTTTGAACACTAATATAATAACGCATGGTTCAAAATTGAAAAGGAAGGTTACAAATGTGAAGTTTCCCCAGTCTCTAACAACCCATATCCCTTCCCCAGACCCGACATATCAATTCCTTGCCTATTCTTGCAGATATTCTACCCAGGGCCTCTTTTTCTTTGAGACTGGTGTTTAGAAGTTACGTAAATTTCTCAGAATGTTAACTGTTGGCAACACGGTTTTTACATACACTGAAGGAGGGAGCTTTGGGACAGAGAGCACTCACCACTGGGATGCTGCAGTGGTCAGGGAGACCAAGGAGCACAGAGGGGTTTTTAAAAAACTGCTTTTCCTCCTTTAACCTTTGTGTTACAACTAAGTGTTTAATGCCCTATTCTGAAAAGGAGTTGCCATTTCCTGCTTCTGTTTGTCATCTTACTCAAAATTTTGTATACTTGTATTTTTTTTTATTTCATGTAGAAGGGCTCCTTTCATTTCTTATAATGCAGGTCTTACGGTGATACATTCTCCTGGTTTTTGTCTGGAAAAGCCTTTATTTCTCCCTCATATCTAAAGGAACAAAAACCTGGAACACCTCAAGGATCTGAGTGTTGTCCCTGAGCAGGAGCCATGCTAATCTTCCCTGTATTGCTCCAGTTGTAGGATACAGGGTGAGGAAAAAGTCGGTTTACAGGTGTGAGAACACAAAACAGAGTTTATTTTTATACCATTACTTATTCATTATTGCATTATTTTCCGCACTAACAACTGTAACCCTACTTTTGCCCCCCCATACAATATTTAAATACACAGAAATGAGCACTGAAGAACAACCTCCAAGCTGCTAACAGAGGTGCCTTCTATAGGAGGCAGAGAAATCGGCGAGTTAGGAAGAGGGAAGAGGTTAAAGGGCATTTTACATTATATTGTTTGAATGTTTAGAGATTTATTCATGTACTTGTGTTTTGGTTTGGTTTTTCAGACACTAATGACAGCTCCTTATGTAATCCCTGAAAAGGGAACTAGGAAAACCCCCTGTTCTTCAAATGGGAAAGTTACAGGAATGGCAATCAGAGGTGCTGATGCTGCTAAAAATGATGAGCCACAGCCTGTAGGTAAGTCATTCACCTCTTAGTCTTGGTTTTCTCATCTGTGAAATACGTAGCTTGGAATGATTTCCTTCCCAACGTTCCACCCAGCTCAGAATTCTAAGATACGTAGAAGGATAACTCCTGGTGAAGTCATAAATAACCTCAAAAAGGCCACCAGCTTTCAGATCTTAAGCTAATATTTAACATAATCAATAATGTTCATAGAAGCCTTGGAAAACCACAAAAGGCAATTCACATTTTAGACGTTTCCTAAAAGTTTATTTCAACATTCAAAATTTATATTTGTTCTGATAATCAGCTGTCTGAGCCCCACCAGACTCTCCTCCTTAAAAAGAAAGATAAACTCTCTCCCATAGGGGGACACACTGAGCTCTAAACCATTTAGTTCAGATTATCAAATTGAGGTCCTATTGCTGAAGTAATCAAAACAACAGAAAATGCATTTAAAGAGTAAGCACTCTTAAAGAAACATGGACTATCCTCCTGTGATTTTTTATTTGTAGATACCCACTGCTGTACCGCAAAACGCACCCTGAAAATGCAGGACACATAAACCTGTAACCTCTCTGTGTTCAACAATTTTGCATTTTTTTAGTCTTAGAAAAAAAATCTGATGACTCAATAAAAAGCTATTTATTCAGTGTGCTAAGGACTAAGCTGCTCCAGAAAGTACAAATTTATATGAAAACCAGGTTTTTCAATATTTCTGTACTGAAATTATATCTTAAAATTTTGTCTAGTCATCTACCCGCCTCCCCCAAGATTCTCTTTCCAAAAAGCATTTTGTTTTTTGGAGGATAAATAACAAAGGTTAAAACTATATTAGATATAAATGGAATTAAACTCAAAAGCTCAGGAAAAACCCTTCCAAAGATAAAAATATTTAAGAAAATATACTCGCTGACAGCTAAATGATAAATCTCAGAAAACTCATACCCATTTGCTTTCTTCCACTAGGTTGTCTACCAAGATTTGGATTTGGAGGCTGAAGTGAAGATCCTTTCAGGAATGTGTTTTGGATGCCATCCTTAATTCCATGCAAGAAGTGAGCTAAAATCCCATATAAAAGAGGTCTATGGCAGGAAGAAAAACAAAATCAATAAATCTGCATAAATAGGAAAAGCTTAAAACATCTGTGCTTTAAAAGGTAACCTCTGACACCAAAACAGCCCAGCAATTCACTAGACTTAAAATTTAAGAGTACCACCCTGACTGGTGTGGCTCAGTGCATTGGGCGCTGGCCTGCGAACTAAAGGGTCGCTGGTTTGATTCCCAGCAGAGGTACATGCCTGGGTTGTGAGCCAGGCCCCCGGCTGGGGGTGTGCGAGAGGCAACCAATCGATGTGTTTCTCCCTCCCTTTTTCACTCTCTAAAAATAAATAAATACAATCTTAAAAAAAAATCTTAAGTACTGTTAAACTCTCAAGACAATTTTAAAACTCAGAGTAAAAATTAACTTAAACCTCATCTGAACTGTAATACAATTTCAATCAATACACAGGAATTCAGCTTTAAAACTCCAAAGTCCAAAATAAAATTTCTCAGTAGCTAATATTGTCTGATACACCACAGGCATTCAATAAGCACTTACTGTGTTAATAAGTCCTTGCCTAGAGAAGGTCTCATATCCCAACAGACACACTGCCTGGTTTCAAATCTTGGCTTTGCCACTTGACCTCACAAGATTCTTAGTGTCCCCAGCCTATGTCATAAATGTTTCTGCCTCTATAAATGAGGGTGATTGTAGTCCCTACCTCAGAGCTGTTACGGACTAAATTAGTTAATAAAAGTCAAGTGTTTGGAACTGTGCCTAGCATGTATTAAATGGTATGTAAATGTTATCCATATAGGAGTTGGGTGAGAATATTTTAAAAGCTGCTTTACAGTTATAAAACATCTTTGCCTCTCTCCAGTTCATCCTCACCTTGTGATGTCATAATCATCATCCCGAACTTAAAAATGAGAAAACCACAGCTCAAAGAGAATCTGCTCGAAATTCCCTTAGCTAGTAAGTAAATAAACTGTGTACTCGAACCCCAAGATCCACATTCTTTTCTTTACAACACACTGCCCGGGGTTTATATTCCACCCCTGCATAAAGAGAAGTTGCTTTGCTGACAACAAAGAGGGGTACAACAGAAATGTTTTCCTTCGCTTCCAATCTCATAATTGAAAATACAATTTAATGGATTGATGTTTTTTTTGAGGTATCTCTTTACTAATTAGCAGGTATGATGGTTTAAATTATGACATTTCTTTCCCTTTAAAAGGTGGGAATTCACATTTGAGATGTTTCCTAAAAGTTTATTTCAACACTCAAAATTTATATTTGTTCTGATAATCAGCTGGTGCCTAACTGCCCTCCCCCTCAGGGTGGGCTAATCTCTCCTGTACCGAATCAAGGAAGACGGTTAAGTAAAGCACCCTGCGGCTTCAGAGACGAGGCCATCACAGCACTGTGGCTGCACTGTGTGAGTCACCAGCAGGGAGGTATCATTAAAGGCTCAAGAATGCTTAGAAAAATGGGCAGGGGGACAAGAAGACAAGGACAAAACTTGGGGCATGCCCACAATTTAAAGGAACCCCAAAGGAACCAATAAAGAAACTAAGCCCTGACCAGTGTGGCTCAGTTGGCTGGGCGTTTTCTCCCTAAGGCTGCCAGTTTAGTTCCTGGTCAGGGCACATGCCTAGGCTGCAGGTTCAGCCTGGTCGGGATGCATGTGAGAGGCAACCTATCGATGTCTCTCTCTCCCTCTTTCTTCCTCCCTTCTCCTCTCTCTAAAAAATAAATAAGTAAATAAGATTAAAAAAAGAAACAAAACTGAGAATACCATTTGGGAGACAGGAAAATCAAGACAGTAAACGGTCACAAAAGAGAAGTGACAAAAAATGTTTTAAGAAAGAGTGAAGTCACTATTACAAAATGCTGCAGAAACTCAATTAAACTGAGCTTCTCAAATTGGAAATATACTGAGCCTGGCACAAATAATGCCCCCTTTTTATTACATAAAAATCTTGTATTACAGAATCCCAAGCAGGTAATTCTATAACATAACAATATCATACTCAAGCACACCGTATGATGTTTTAGGTGAAATTTTCAAACTAAAACTATACACCCATCTTATTACCCTACCAGTCACACTCAGGGGAGCCTTACCTCTGCTGGACCCTGTCTATACACTCCCATTCTTGGTGCTAGAGACGTGGTACAAGCTACAGGACAAAGGTGGCATATGATCCTGGGACAATTTCATAAAAAGATTTATAAACTGTAAAGTAGCTTTTAACTGGTATGTCATCTAAAACATTTTTATGGTAAAACAACCACACCATGAAAATAGAATGAAAAAATTTCAATGACTTTTTTGAAAGAGAAAACATAAGAAATTTCTTTCTAGGAAGAGACTATTTGGTGCTAAGTCCCCAGGGTCCTAGATACAATTTTTTTTTTTTTGTGGCCATTTAGGGATCCTCTGGAAAAAGTTTAAGAAACACTGAAGTAGGAAAAGAACTAAGAAACTACTAGAAAGGGGTTACTCTTCTCTTTAAGAACATAGTTTTTGTAAATGGTGAAGGGGGAATTTAAGACGCAGGGAGGATCACAGCGGGAGGGGGTACTAAGATAAAAGCAGAGGGTTGATTTTCCCCCAGTTTAGTGGTAAAAAGGCGATTGAGCAGTAGGCTGGGACTGGAAGTTGATCGGGTTGGGTTTTTTTTTTAAGAGAAGGGAGATCTGAGTACATTTCTAAGTTGTAGTGAAGGAAGCAGTGGGGAGGAAGAGTTACATCTGAGGAAAAAAGTAGCTGATAGAGCAAAAGCATCAGGAAAAAAAAGGATGGCTCAAGAAGCCAAGAGTGCCCCTTGGAAAGAGGTAGGGCGGTTCACTCCTCTGAAACCACAGGAATTTTAGCTCCGGAGGCGGAGACCTCATCTGACTCAGTTACTGCTGCATACCGTGGGTTTGGTGCGCTGCTGGACACACACTAGACCCAAATACATGCCTGCTGGATCAGAATGAAATAAAACCACCACTATGAGACTGTGACTCCAAAACAACAATACCTGAGAGTTTACTTTTAAAATAATTCTTACATTGTATTATCCTTTGCTTCTTCAAATGCATTTAGTTCACGGATGAGAAATTGCCTGTCCAGTGGAACTACAGGTTGACCAGATTCTGTGGGAAAAATAACCAGGAAAACACTGAGTCTTTATGAATCTCAAGAGCAAATACGGGTCCTGACAGGGCAGCTCAGTCGGTTAGAATGTTGTCCCAATACACCACAGTTGTGGGTTTAATTCCTGGTCAGGGCACACACAAAAATCAATCAACGAATGCATAAATAAGTGGAACAACAAATCAATGTTTTTTCTCTCTCTCTCCTCTCCCTTTCTCTAAAAAAAAAAATCAATAAAAACAAATAAATAAATAAAATTAAAAAATAAAAAAGCAAGTATGATTTTGTTAAGAAACACAGCAAAAATACACATTTTTCAGATTTGGAAGATAATGAGGGCAGATCCAACTTAAGATTATATGACTTTCCCTTCCGCCGCAGCCGCCATTCAGGAGCAGAAGCCATGGCTCTCCGCTACCCCATGGCCGTGGGCCTCAACAAGGGCCACAAAGTGACAAAGAACGTGAGCAAGCCGAGGCACAGCCGCCGCCGAGGGCGCCTCACCAAGCACACCAAGTTCGTGCGGGACATGATCTGAGAGGTGTGCGGCTTTGCCCCCTATGAACGCGGCGCCATGGAGCTGCTCAAGGTCTCTAAGTACAAGAGGGCCCTGAAATTCATCAAGAAAAGGGTGGGGACACACATCCGTGCCAAGAGGAAGAGAGAGGAGCTGAGCAACGTCCTCGCAGCCATGAGGAAGGCAGCAGCCAAGAAGGACTGAGCCCCATGCCCTCTGTGTAATAAAACCCGTTCAGGAAAAAAAAAAAAAAGAGTATATGACTTTCGAAATATTTTGTTAAATATGTAACTTAACACAGTTCAACATAATTTCATTTTTAGTCTAATTCTTGGTGAGGAAAATACTGTTTCCACATTTAAACTACAACACTAGGCTTCAGAAGTCTGTTTCTGAGCAGCTCGTGAATTAAACACACAACAGCACCAACATCCATTTAGTGGTAATAATTCTAAAAATAAAATTAACTCGAACATTAAATGCTGGCAAAGAAACAGGGCCACTGGAGAGCTCATACTTTGCTGGTAGCAGAGCAAAAATGGTACAGCCACTGTGAAAAACAGCTGAGCAGTTTCTTATCCAAGCACACACTTCCAACACACAACCCTGAAATCCCGGTCTTAGCTCTTTACCCAGGAGAAGTTAAAGCGCATCTTCACACAAAAGCCTTTGGTGTTTATGACAATTTGATTCATAACTTCAAAACTGGAAACAACCCAAATGTCAATCAACGGACACAATGGAACACTGTACAGGGGAGAAAAAAACCTGGCCGAGTCTGAAACGCATCAAGCTAAGAGGAAAGAAGTTGACTCAATTCAACATCCTATATGGTTCCATTTATAGGACATGCTAGAAAAGGCAAATGATAGGTACAGGTAAGAACAGATCAGTGGTTGCTAGGGGTGAAGGGCAGGCAAAGAAGTTGACCACAAAGGGGCACAGAAAAGCGTGTGTGGGGGCGTGATGGAAATGTTCTATATTGCAACTACGGTGGTAGTTACACAAACGGTATGCACTTGGCAAAATCCAGAGAACTTTATACTAAAAAAGTAAAGTTTATTGGATGTTGCTTATATCTCAGATTTTTTTTAAAAAGCCAAGACGTTTAATATGAAACTTGACTATTGTCACTGGGGGAGCTCAAGCCCAAGACAACTAATTAATGATATTTTCATAATTTTCTTGAGTATTAATGGTATTATGTAGACATCTATAACAAATGGAGGAAAGTGGAGATATTGAGATTAAAGATTTTTAAACAATTAAAAATAATCAGTCTTTATTCAGTTACGATATATACTTAATGTTAAATAAAAGATCTGTAATGGAAAGTTCTGGCATCACAACAAATTCATTCTCTCTTCCAAAAATTTACACTGTGATCTCTTTTCTTTGATCAGGCACATCTCCAAGACATGAAGTAGTTTTAAAGCACAAATTAAACCTTAAACCAGGGACTCAAAGGATGTACAGGGTGGGGCAAAAGCAGGTTCACAGTTGTGCACACAGAAAATAATGCAATAATTGATCAATACTACTACAGGAATAAGCTGTTGCCCGGGCCACCTGGCTCAGTTGGTTGGAGCATCATCCCGTGCACCAAAAGCTGGCAGGTTCAATTCAGTCAGGGTGTTTGTGAGAAGTGACTGATCCATGTTTCTCTCTCCCTTCCTCTCTCTAAAATCAACAACCCTGGCTGGTGTGATTCAGTTGGTTGGGCAGTGTCCAGCAAACCAAAAGGTTGCCAGTTTGATTCCTAGTCAGGGCACATGCCTGCATTGTAGGTTCAGTCCCCAGTCAGAGCACTTCACAGAAGGCAGCCAATTAATGTTTCTCTCTCACATCGAAGTTTCTTTTCCTCTCTTTCACTTTCCCTTCCCAAGATTAAAAATTTCTATAAAAGTTGTTTTCATTAATAAATATATCCTTGGGTGAGGATTTTAAAAAACATATTAAAAAAGAATAAACTTGCACAGTCACAACTGTAAACCTACTTTTGCCCCACTCTGTAAGAGAGAGGACCCCCCCCCAAAAAAAACCAGAATTATCTTCTGGAGGACAGGTAGGCTTCCCCTGCTAGGTGAGTGTTCTAGGAACCCATCTGTATCAGTGGACCAACTGGCATTGTTGTGAGAGGCTGCATTTGGCTTCAGTGAAATTTTGTTTTGTTTTGTTTTTAATTTTATTTATTTATTTTTAGAGAGAGAAGGGAAGGAGAAAGAAAGGGAGAGAAACATTGATATGTGGTTGCCTCTCACGCACCTCCTAATGGGGACCTGGCCCACAACCCAGGCATGTGCCCTGACTGGGAATCGAACTGGCAACACTTTGGTTTCCAGGCCCATGCTCAATCCGCTGAGCCAAACCCGCAGGGCCATGAAAATTTTTTTGAACACTCAACACATTTGCCCATTTCATGACAAGTGATTTACGAGCCCACCTGCCCACACTGTGCTGAGTATTCAGCAGTTTTTGACCAAAAACAGCATGACCCCTGTGCCCGACCCTCCCTATTCACCCAATCACCCCAAGAGAGTTTTGTTTCCCCAGATGAAAAAATTCCTCAAAAGGAAATGTTTTGCCGATGTGGAAGAGGTAAAACAAAAAATGGCAGAAGTACTAAAAGACATCAGAATTGACGAGTTCAAAATGCATCAAATGGAGAGTAATTTGAAGCTAACTGAAGTTTAAACATTACG
>VMDR010007346.1:0-41088 GCA_007922815.1 Macrotus californicus | reverse complement strand
CCCACACTCCCCCTCTTTAGTTCATGTCCATGGATCATATATATGAGTTCTTTGGCTTCTACATTTCCTATACTATTCTTAACCTCCCCCTGTCTATCTTCTACCTACCATTTATGCTTCTAATTCCTTGTACCTTTTCCCCCTCTCCCCCCACCCACTCCCCTGATGATAACCCTCCATGTGATCTCCATTTCTGTAAGTTTATTTTTTTGTTGTGGGAGTCCTAGGACACGAATATGCTAACTTTTTTTAAAAACAAAAGATACGTTTTCAAGTCACCCTGTTTGGCAGTATGAGAGTTCTCGTCTGAAGGTCACGATTCCCCACTGGCTATGAGTAGGCAGGGGAGAAGCCAGGGAAAGATTAATCCCTGGCCTCACAGGAAGCCCGCCTTCCTGTCAACAAAGTGCAGTGAGAAGCCTCAGGCCAGAGGGCTATCTGCCGGGCTGTCACAAGGCTCACATGGAGAAAATATTTTCATTCACGGAAGAAAAAAAATAGCAGAGCCCACCAAACTGTGTTTGGATCTGGTCCCTGAGAGGCCCCTTCTCTCAGGGCGAGAGCATGCAGGTAGGGACAGCTCCTAAAAAGGACAGGGCTTCCCAAACGTCAGTTTAAATAATGGGCCTGCCATTTCCCCACTAACCCACTCAACATTGAAAGCAGAAGTTCCTAAGCACTTGGCAACCCATTTCCCTTTGAAGATTTGGTAAATGGTATGGATTAACTCTTTCCCCGGTAAAAATCCCTATGTGGAAAATTCAGGGGGACATTTCAAGGCACCGTGAACTCCTAAAGCCCATTTATCGATGAACAAAGATTTATGAACTGCCTACTATGTGCAAGCACTGTGCTATGGGCTAGGAAGATAAAGGAGGAAGAGTAGATAAGGCATTTCTCTTCCTGAAGTCCAGAGCTGGAACTGAGGTGTATGAATTTCCTGCAGCTGCCATAACAAATCACCGCAAATAGGTGGCTTAAAAGGACAGAAATTGATTCTCTCCCAGTTCAGGAGGTGAGAATTCTGAAATCCAGATGTCTACAAGAGTGGCTCCTTCTGGAAGCTCAGAGGGAGAATCGGTTCCACACCTGTCTCCCCGCTTCCTGTGGTTGCCAGCAAGCCTTGGTATTCTTGGCTTGCCGATGTCCCCATCTTCACGTCACCTTCTCTGGGTGTCTCTCTGTGTCCTCTCCTCTTCTTTTAAGGAAACTAGTCATTGGATTTAGGACCCACCCTAAATCCTGTATGACATCATCAAAATCCTTAAGTAATTACATTTGCGAAGACCCTCTTATCAAATAAGGTCATGCTCTGAGGTTCTGGGGAAACATGAATTTGGGGAGGATGCTACTAAACCCAAGCCTGGTGGTCAGATGGTTAAACGATCATCATGGAGAGCAGCAAGGGTGACAGGAGAGTAAACCTGAGACACCCGAGCAGGCTTTCCTGAGGACCTCATATGGAATCGGAACCCAATGGTGAGTAGAAACTAACTAAACGGAGGAAGTGGACCGCACACCAGGAAGAACTAATCACATGGGTGAGGCCCCAAAAGAGGAAGGCCAACTGATGGCAGCTACCAGCCAGAGTGGCCATGCTGATGGGGTGGTGTACAGGCTGCTCTTGTAAGCTGTTGTTTGGATTTTGGATTTTATCCTTAGGGACACAAAATGACTCTGAAGGACTGGAAGCAGAGAAGTGTTTCTAGAAAGTTTACCTTGGCTGAGATGAGGAAGATGGACTGGAAAGGTGAGTGACCACATGGAGGGATCCCCAGGGTCCATAGTTCAGGGAAAAGCTCCAGGATACAAGATGCCCCAGCCTCGTCCTACCCACCTAGAGTGATCCCACTGAGCCAGAAGGAGTCAACCCAGAGAAGATGGGATCTGAGCAGGCCAGGCAGGTCAAGGTCAGCCCAAGAAGAAATCCTAAAGGGCGTAAAGCTGACACTTATACTCTATTCATGTGGGGAGGGAGACTAGGCATTTGAACAAAAAAAATTATGAATACTTCAATCCATTCAGATGCACACTCCTCACCTTTGCAGACCCTGTGGGGCAAGTGTGCCTCATAAGTACTGTCACCGCACCATCATCTTGCCTGCTATGCCTCCCTGATTCAGGTGTTCAAAGGTCTCCTTCTCCCTTGAACCTCCAGGCTGGGTTCCAAACCCTCCAGGGAACTCCAAAGATTCCTGATGCAGATTCACGTACTGGATCCTAATCCTTACTTTCCAATGAACCTGTCTCCACCCCAGACAGATTTTTATCTCATTCCTAACACACAGAGACTCTGAATATTATCAGGTAGAAGAACGAATGGATGCGTGGATGGATGGACACACAGATTTGTCATGGATTTCTCCATAAGGCTGTACTGCTTTCACACCAAACTAATCAATCATGTAATTAAATCAACACGGACCCATAAATTGCCCTTTAAATGCCTTACGCTTCCCCTTCTCCCAAAAGAGGCAGAGTAACACATCCAAAAAGAAAGTGACTTAGCATCCTCAAGACTCACCTCATTCCTTCAGCAGCCATCTGATCGAGGTTGGCAGTGTCCTTTGTTTCTGCCCAGTTTGCTCCCAGGTCACCCCACCCCATGTCATCTGCCAAAATGATCACGAAGTTCGGTTTCTGGCCTCTCGTTTCGTCATTGAAGCAAAAGTTCACAAGAGGATAAAGACATCCCAAGAAAGTCACCCCCACCAATAAAACCTTTAGAAAAAGCCAGGCCATGGTGGTATGGAATGATGGTGGGCCACCACTAGAGACTTGTCTGAGATTCCCCTTCTGCTCACTTCTAGTGCAGGGAGTTCCTGGAGATCAGTGTTTCTGTAAGATATTCCAACCCACTCACTGCAAAGGCGAGCATGCTGAGGCCCAGTGTTCTGGTGGTGGCGGCGGTGCCTTCAGGGATGGTGGGGGCTATAGAAATGAGTCCCCCATCTAGAATCCTAATTCAAGAGAGTCAGAAAACTTGCACCTCCAAATTTGACCTTCCCCACTATAGTTCCCTAAGATGACTGGCTGTGTGAAGCAATCAGACATCAGTGTCAACAACTGTGGCTGATTAGAAAGTGACCCCTCTGTACTCAGAGACGTCAGAGCCGAAGCACAAGCCTTGCATCTGGTCGGGGGTCCAGCTGGTGAGTGCAGGACCAAATCTCACATCTGCAGAACACCTGGGCGTTCTAGAAGCTGCAGTCAGCCCCCAGCGAGTTTCTGAGTTCCAGGTGGTTGAGGGCTTCATGTTTCTTCAAGGTTTCCTGAAAGAACAAAAATTGACAAGGAAACAGAGTGAAAACTGCCAGTGCAGCTGTGTTGTACTCAGTAGCTTAGGAAATAATCACTTTTCCACACCAACACATGTTTTTCTTGTTATTTGAATATTTAACTGGTTCATCAGTCTCCACCTGAGAAACAGTGATGATAATAGTATTTGTGACGAGCCTGTAATCACAGTGGAGGGAGCAACAGCTCTCTCAGACCACTCACTGTGTACGTGAGGATGCTGAGGCCCAGGGTTCTGGGTGGGGCAAGGCCAGCACCCCAGTCTGCATGATCCCAGGGCCTCCCACTGCCACCCACCATGCTTCCCTGATTCACCAGAAGGTCTCCCACTGCGACATCATCAAACTCACTGAGGATGATCCTAATTGAATGATTTCTGCTCACTGAGGAGGGAGGGTGAGAACCTGATTACAAGACATGACCCTTTCTAACAGCCAGGCTGCGAACAAGCATTTCTACACAAAATTCTCAACCAAAAAATGGAGGGGGGGGGGGGAGAGGACATGTAAAGAAATAAGTAAGGTAGACTTATTTAAGTTAATGGTAGACTCTAAGTGGATATTCTATGGCGGTTGATTGTAGACTCTTTTAATTTTACTGTGTCTTTGTACTGTTGCATAATAAAATGGTAGAAAAAATTTTTTATTTCTTAATGGAATTGTGTCCCTTTACATCTTGACAATGTAATTTTTAATAAGCAAATCTAAAGACATGCTCAACCTGTGCTTCTCATGCTTTGATGTACATACAAATCATCTGGGGATTTTACCGAGATGCAGGCTCAGTAGGTAAGGCTGGCTTCTGGGCTCTGTATCTTTAACAAGCTCCTAAAACAGTCCTACACTGCTGGTCTTTGAATCACACTTTCATTACCAAGATGCTCAGAAAAGAAAAACACCCTGATTCTTGTCCTAGGAGAAAACTAACCCAACTGGAGATGACAAATGTAACGGATGCTTAACCTTAACCAGAGGTGATTCGGCTTCAGTGGACAACAAAAGCGATAAATCGGGTTCGGATTTGAAAGACAGGAGTCAACAGGTTATGCTTTCAGCACGGGTTGCAAATGGGAACCATAAAATAAAATAAAAAAATAAAATAAAATAAAATAAAATAAAATAAAATAAAATAAAATAAAATAAAATAAAATTATCACCTCAACTTTACTTAAAAGCCCTAAATTTTCAGTTGGTAAGGAGAGAAAGGCTTGAAACTCTGGACCAGATAAAAAGCTCAGCTGAACACCCAGATGCTGGAGAAGACGGAAGAACCGAACTGTAACATGTGAAGGTCCTACTAGGGCTGGGTTGGAGCACTGGGCAAGTCTACCTCCAGTTGTGACCACTGCCTCGGGAAGGAATGCACGGCTAGCAAAGCCAGCCCAGTGGCCAACCTGCATGGACGGGGCTCGTCGAAGGCATGTAAATTCTGGAAGACCTAGATAAACTCAGAAGGATGGGCAGATACGTACTTCACCATAAAAAGCAAGTCCAAGTAAACAGACATGGTCATCTGGAGGCCAATGAATCCATTGTTCAGAAATGCAATTTTTGTTCTGTTTTCTAAAAGGAGAGTTCTTATTTCAAAGTCAATTAGATTCAACTGGTGTTTGTTGATATTGAGGCCCCAAAGACTCTGTCCTATCTAGGAGAAAGGGCCTGTGCACAAGGAGGGGGCCTCGCAAACACTTGTGGGCCTGCTGGTTGATTCCCAGCCTCATTCCACTGGCTTCTGACCACGAGCAACAACCACAGGAAGCTTTTCTTCTTAAAGCTCCTTAGCTTGGAATACTGGAGTGGCCCCATTCTTGATTACTAATCCATTTCAGAAAGATTCAACATGGGAAGACTTCAAACACCCAGTTCACTTAAGAAAGACACTAAAATCAAGGTGGAACATACAGGGTCTGGCTCAAGTAACACCACTCATTGTGGTGGGTAGAGTACATGAGTATCTCACACGGGATGGACATCAATTTGAACATTTCACCTAAAATGTCATATGGTGTGCTTGAGCGTGATATTATTATGTTACAGAGTTACATGCTTATGATTTGGTAATAGATTTAAAGGGGTGTTATTTGTGCTGGACCCTGTAGATTGTTCTGCTTAAGCATTCTATAATAAAGCATTCCTTTGAGGATTTTTATTTTTATTTAATTCTTTTTAAAGATTTTATTTATTTATTTTTAAAGAGGGGGGGGAAGAGGGAGAGAAACATCAATGTGTGGTTGCCTCTCACGTGCCCCCCACTGGGAACCTGGCCCGCAACCCTGGCATGTGCCCTGACTGGGAATTGAACCAGTGACCCTTTGGTTCTCAGGCTCATGCTCAACCCAGTGAGCCACACCATCCAGGGCCCTTTGAGGATTTTTAAAGAGAATCATTAAGTAGTAATATTTTCATAGAATAGAAATAAGCTAACTTATCCAGTGCTCCATTGAATTATCCTTCATGCCCACACTTCAAGGGCGACTTTTAATCCTTTCCCCCTTTATTTTTTTTTAAAGCTATAATAAAAAGGCAAACCAGACATTCTAAGAATGGACTCCAAGCCACAGACTTTGATTAAGATCCAGCTGAGAAAAGAAAAGAAAAGATCCAAGCTGACATTATGGGAAACAGTATGGCGGTTCCTCAGAATATTAAAAATAGAATGAGCATATGATTCAGAAATCCCACTTCTGGGTATTTAACCAAAGGACACAGAATAAGTATCATGAAGAAATACCTGCACCCTATGTTTACTGCAGCATTTTTCACAATAGCCAAGATACAAAAACAACCTAAGTGTTCATCAATGGTTGAATGAATAAAGAAAATGTGCTGTATATACAATACATATAAACAATGGAATATTATTCAATCTTTAAAAAGAAAGAAATCCCGTCATTTACAACAGCCTGGATGAACTTAGCCAACATTATGCCAAGTGAAATAAGCCAGGCACAGAAAGACAAGTGCTGCCTGATCACACGTCCGCGTGGAATCTGAAAACCTGAACTCGCAGAAGCGGAGGGTGGCATGCTGCTTGCCAGGGGTGGGGGTGGGGAGAGGAAACGGGGAGTGTTGATCGAAGGCACAAACTTTCAGTTACACAGGATGAGGAACTTCTGGTGAGCTCATGTACCGCATGGGACTACAGTCAGTAAGACTGTACGGCAAACTTGAAACCTGCTGAGAGGAGACCTTAAATGTTTCCACCACAAAAAATATATAAATGGTAATACATGAGGGGATTGATGTGTGTGTCAACCAGCTTCATTGTGGTAATCATTTCATAATCAAAACATCATGTTGTACACCATCAATACAGACACATTTTATTTGTCGATTGTACCTCAGTAAAGATGGGGAGGGGGTTCTTTTTAACAGGTCTGAGCTGAGACTTTGAGCTCAGTGCCTTACCTGGGGTTACGTTCCCAATTTTTTCTCTACCCACCACCTTCCCCCTCTCAGAAGAGAAAGTAGACACAAGCAAGGTACATTCCTGTGGGCTGAGGAAAAAAGGGGGTGTCCTGGTAAATAAAGCATTCCCCCCTCCTTCCAGTGAGCTGGAAGGTGCTGGGCCACCTGACTCCACAAACTCCACCAGGCAGGCCCATCTGTGCCACGGGAGCAGAGCTGACTGGGAGAGACCCTCACTGAGCACAAGGATGAACCACTGCCCTTGTCTCACTGCTGCCCGGGCAGCAGTAGAGTGAACTTGAGCTGCCAGTCAGCTTTGCAACGATTCCTGTTCTTTTTTATGACCCCCATCTTAAAGCAGAACTGCTGGGTCTGCTAAAATTTGGCTCCTCTACAGGTTCCGGGCTTGTTTATAGATGAAGGTGTTCATAGAAGTGGCATGAACTACATGCGGGCTGTTTCCCAGAAGGGCTGGGAAGTGAACAGGATGAGGCAACCTGAAGATGTGCTCTGCAGTGTCTGAATACCAGAGCTGGGAGTCCATCACCTGACCACCTGACCCTGGCTCCCTGGGGGCCTCCCCGTGGCCAAGCCGCCCGCTTGAGCGCCTTGAAAACAGCTGAAATAACCAGAAGGTCCAGCCGACCTTTCTGGCAGAGAGCTCTGTTAGTTTTGCAATGACAAAGCTTCTGATGAGCTGAGGCCAAAAAAGACAAAGGCACTTGGGGAGTGTGCTCTCTGGGAGCAGAGCACTGTTGTTTTACCCGCAGAGCAGAACCTGGTCATGGAGCCTGCTGGGCCAGGAGACACACGGGGGCTGCCAGGAGGGGCCTGGGGCACCAGCTGCCCAAGTGTAGTCTGAAATGGCTCCCCCATGCACTGTCATCTACCTGGCAAATGCCCACTGAGCAAGAGGTCTTGATCTAGGTGCTGTGCATACAGCCTTGAATGAAACATGAAACCTGCTGCCCTCATGCACTTCCTTGTTGGGAGGTGGGGAAGGAAGTGAGTAAATAAATGGGGCAGGGAGAAGATCAAAGCAGAAAGAGGTTCAGGAGTGTGGGGATGAGCAGGTGCAAAGTGAAAGGGGGTCAGGGACAACCTCCCGGAAAAGGTGATCTTTCTAGAAGGATCTGTAGAAGAGAAGGGAGGAAACTGGGGCAGCAAGCACAAAGGGCTGGCACCTGTGAGGGGCAACAAAGAAGCCACTGTAGAAACAGCAGCACGAGAACCGCAAGTGTTAGAGGAAATCAGGAGGAAGTCAGGAGGAAATCAGGAGGAAGTCAGGAGGAAGACAGGTGTACTGAGCAGATGGCGAGGCTGGAAGGTTTGAGGCAGAGCAGCAAGTTCTGACTACGTCCTAACAACAGACCACTGAGGCCTCTGCTGAGAGGGAGGGAATGTGTTGCAACAGGACAGGTGAGAGCAGCTGAGGAGTCAGGAGTATGCTGCCTCATCAAGGTGAGGCAGTGCGAGAAGCAAGCCAAGTGGCCAGGGCACAAAATTTAAGGGTGCAGCACTCCTTGCCCTCACATGACCCGTACAATGAGCTCCTGTTTAAGTTTGGCCTCACCCTAATCCAAGCACAAGCGGAGTGGAAAATCTACTTACCGTGGTAGCCAGGACGGTTATTGAGGTGATTAATGCCTATGTGTAATCGACATCCTCATGGCCCCTAACTTTGCCTCTGGACCCTAACATGTCACTTTGGGGCTGGCCCAACTCAGAAACGTTGCTTTCTAAGAGAGTATCTGGAGTACTTCAGTCTTAGCTCAACAGAAAATGCAGAGAATATCTTTTTTTCCTGCTCTGCTTTTTTCTTTTTGTTTTACTGACACACGAGGTCTGTCCAGAAGATATCCAGCCATGTAATATGAAAACCAGAGACATTTATTGAAGAACATACAAGATACAAGAAACATTGTACACAGGACAAGGACGCCTTGGTCCCCTTCAAAATAGACACCTTGAGACCTCACACAGTTCTCCCAATCACCATCAGCTGCCCCGTCGTATTTTCCTGAATCTCATCACGGTCTGAAATCTCTCCTCTTTCAAAGGTGATCTGAGTTTTGGGAAAAGCCAGAAGTCACAGGCTGTCGAATCTGGGCTGTAGGGGGGCTGAGTCACCTGGGTGATTTGATGTTTTGCCAAAAACCTCTGCACGACACGTGACGTTTGAGCGGGTATGTGGTTGTGGTGAAGCTGCCAATCGCCGGTTGCCCATAGCTGCATCCTTCTGAATCATCCAAATAGTTTTTGCAGAGGAACGTTCAAGTTTACGCAAAATTTGATGCAGATTCATTGCTCTACTCGCTCAGTCATTTTGAATGTGACAGCCACACAGTACACACGCTCACTCGATGGAATCTACTGCCCCCACTGACTAGTACAGTGAAGTTGTCATTGTTCACACATGCATTCCAGTCCATTCCCCTTGGCTGCCAGGTTACATCAATGTTGCATAAACCTTTTTCGTTATATTAATAATGGCTGGACTTTTTCTGGACAGACCTCAAATAATTGACACACAACACTGTCCAGGATTAAGGGGTACAGTATAATGACTTGACTTACATATACTGTAACATGAGTATCACAGTAAGTTTAGTTAACATTTATCATTTCATACGGATACAATTAAATTTTGTCCACATGATGAGAACTTTTAGGATCTGCTCTCTTAGAAACTTTCAACTGTACCATACGGTGGTGGTAACTCTAGCCAGCATCTCCTACATTACATCCCGGTACTTACTTTTAACTAGAGCAGAGGAAATTGTTGATCGAATGTCTCTATACAGGCTTGGAGAACAATTCCTCTTAGATCATTAAAAGGCTGGCTTGTTTTATTTTTAAAGATTTTATTTATTCATTTTTAGAGAGAAGGGAAGAGAGGGAGAGAAACATCAGTGTGGTGGTTGCCTCTCATGTGCCCCCTACTGGGGACCTGGCCTGCAACCCAGGCATGTGCCCTGACTGGGAGTTGAACCAGCGACCCTTTGGTTTGCAGGCCAGCGTTCAATCCACTGAACCACACCAACCAGAGCTGGGTGGTTTTTTTTTAAAGCTTGAACACCTCAAGACATACCCTGTTGTTGGGAATATCACTTCAGGGAACCCAAGGATGCAGGGAAACTCATCCACAGGGGGCATATGATGTGCTGCCTGCCATGATGCGGGAACCACCTGTTGGGACTGTCACAGAAGGAAGCCATGTGGCAGGAACTGATTTGGGAAAGCAGAGGTGGCATCATGCCATGCATCTACAAACCCAGTTGCCGAGCAGAAATTATATCTGGGTCCTTGAAATCAGGTCACAAAAACAGAAAGAGCAGATGGGCCTCTGAACATCCTTTCTCTGAAATTCTATTCTCCCTTTGAGAAGAAAACTCATGAGAGGTGTGGTCAAGAGGAAAGGGCTCCAGGTCAATTACCTGAAATCCACTCCCTGAATGACTGTTTCCCAAAATTTTAAGAATGTTAGCCCTAACTTGCTATGGCTCAGTGGACTGAGCACTGGACTGCAAACCAAAGGGTCACTGGTTTGATTCCCAGTCAGGGCCCATGCCAGATTGCGGGCCAGGTCCCCAATATGGGATGCTTGAGAGGCAACCATATACTGATGTTTCTCTCCCTCCCTTTAAAAATAAATAAATAAAAATCTTTTTTAAAAAACAACAAAATGTTAAGAATGTTTTACAAAGTAGTACTTACTTTTTATTAGACATTCTATTATGGAAGGTATCAAATATACAAAAACTGAAAAGCTCACACATACTCATTCAGTATCGAGATTCAACAATTATCGTTTCCCTCATCCTCCATATACACTAAATTATTTTGAAGCAAATCCCAGATTATCATGTAATTTCATCTGTAAACATTTCTAAATGTTCTCTAAAAGACAAGGATTCTTTTAAAATGTAACTGCAATTCTATTAATAGCCCCTTTTAAAAATTAGTAATTTTTAGTATCAAAAATCCAATCAGTGTTCAAAATCCCTCCCTTGTCTCATCAATGATTATTTTACAGTTGCTTTGCTTTAATCAGGATCCAAACAAAGCCCACCACACACTGCATTTGGTTCATGTGTCTCTTCTCTTTTAATTAATAAGTTCCTCTCTTGTCCTTGCAATATACTTCCAAATAAATTTGACTGTCCTATAAAATTTTTTAAAATATATTGTATTGATCATGCTATTAACAGTTGTCCCATTTATTTCTCCCCTTTATTTCCTTCCACCCTGCACGCCACCTCCCACCCACATCCCCCCACTTAGTTCATGTCCACAGGTTATACATATAAGTTCTTTGGCCTCTCCATTTTCCACACTATTCTTAACCTCCTCCTGTCTGTTTTGTACCTACCATTTATGCTTCTTTTTCCCTGTACCTTTTACCCCTCTCCCCACCCACTCCCATGATGATAACCCTCTGTGTGATCTCCATTTCTCTGGTTCTGTTCCTGTTCTAGTTGTTTGCTTAGTTTGTTTTTGTTTTTTTTAGATTCGGTTGTTGATAGTTGTGAGTTTGTTGTCATTTTATTGTTCATATATTTTATCTTCTTTTTCTTAGATAAGCCCCTTTGACATTTCATATAATAAGGGCTTGGTGATGATGAACTCCTTGAACTTGACCTTATCTGGGAAGCACTTAATCTGCCCTTCCATTCTAAATGAGAGCTTTGCTGGATAGAGTAATCTTGGATGTAGGTCCTCGCCTTTCATGATTTGGAATACTTCTTGCCAGCCCCTTCTTGCCTGTAAGGTTTCTTCTGAGAAATCAGCTGATATCTTATGGGAACTCCTTGGTAGGTAACTGTTTCCTTTTCTCTTGCTGCTTTTAAGATTCTCTCCTTATCTTTTAGTCTTGAGTAATGTAATTATGATGTGCCTTGGTGTGTGCTTGCTTGGGCCCAACTTCTTTGGGACTCTCTGAGCTTCCTGGACTTCCTGGAAGTCGATTTTCTTTGCCAGATTGGGGAAGTTCACCTTCATTATTGTGTACATTCTAGGACCCTGTTGGTCTCTCCAATGAACTCTCCTGTGAGGCTGGGAGTTTCTCCTGCCACCGCAACCCCCATAGGTTTTTACAGTCAGAGGTTTTGAGGCTTTATTTCCCCACACTGGAACCGTGGGTTGCACAGTCTGTCTCGCTCCCCAGTTGTTCCTCCTGGTTTATCTGCACACAAATGTGGGACCGCCTGGTCCACCAGCCACCACCTTGCCTGCTCTGGTCCTTCAAGTGCCACCTTGCCTCGCGTCCTCTCCTCCCCGGTTGTCTCTCTCTGCTCCTCCTACCGGTCTGAATGAGTGTTTCTTCTTTAACTCCTTGGTAGTGAGACTTCCATACAGTTCGATTTTCTGGCAGTTCTGGTTGTTTTTTTTGTTTTTAAATTTTTTGTTGTCCTTCTTTTGGTTGTGCGAGGAGGCACAGTGTGTCTACCTACGCCTCCATCTTGGCTGGATGTCCTATAAAATTTCTTAAGTGTTGGATCTAGCTGATTGCACTCCAGGATGTCATTTAAAATGTTCCACATTTCTCTATTTTTCCTGTAAACTGATTGAAAATCTAGAGGTAAGATCAGACTCAGGTTTGATTTTTTTGGTCAGGTCCATCTGTATCATATCTTTCTCCATATCTTATTAACACTGATCAGCAGTTCACATGCCAAAGTTTCATTTTTCATGAGAATAGGGAACTTACTCTTCAATGTAAAAATACGATTTTTTTCTGTTTTTTTGCAGACTTATCCTTTCCCCAGATCTGTTCCATCTCTACAATGAAATATGTTGGATTCTGTTTTGGACTGAATGTTTGTGTACTCCTCAAGTTCATAAGCGAATTCCTAACCCCCAAAGTAAAGGTGTTTGAGATGGGGTCTCTGGGAGGTAATTAGGGTTGGATGAGGTCTTGAGGGTGAGGCCCTCACGATGGGATTAGTGCCCTTTTAAGAGACAGGAGAAAGCTTGCTCTCTCCAACAGATGGGGACACAGTGAGAAGGTGGCTGTCTGAAGGCCAGGTAGAGAGCTCTCACCAAGATCCCAGTCAGCAGCATGTTGACATGAGACATCCAGCCTCCTCCAGAACCGTGAGAAATGAATGTCTGTTGTTTAATCCTGTCTGTGGAATTTTATCAGGCAGCTGTAGCAGACTAAGACAGATTCCAGATAAGTTTTTATCTGAGAACATCTGAGGGTGAGGCAGGTGCAGAGAGAAGGATGAGACCAAAAGGTGGGGAGGAAAATGCTCAATCCAATGAAGCAATTACTTGGAAAATCTGCCTTTTGGGGAACTGATTTTGGGGATGCGTTGGCCTGCTTCCAGAAGAACGTGTGTCTAGGATTCAGCAGCCGTTCATTAGCTGTGTGAGCTTGGATAAGTTACTGAATCACTGTGCACCTCAGTTTCCCCACACACCCGAAAAACAAAGCCAAAGTAAACTTCCTCCACTCCAAACAGAACACAAGAATGAAATAATCCAACACAAGTGTCTGCTACTCAGCGAGTGCTCAGAAATGTTGGCTATTTTCCATCTCTTGACTGTTTTCAGAATGAAGAGACAGCAAATATGAGAACACTTTGAAAAAGTACTGTGCAAGCCCAAAGCATTCATAAAATTAATAATAAGCAAAATAACTGCTGAAATCCAGACTCCCTGCAGCTGTGGACTGAGTCTTCTCCACAATTATCTGTCCGCATGCTCTGCTTGGGTTCTGAACCCAAAGAAGGTAGAAGCTCCAAACACCATGGGCATAAACAATTCCAAAGGAAAGTGAAGAGTCATTCCGGTTTGCAGTTTTAAAGCTCCAAACTGTAGGTCCTTGCCACCCAGTCCCACCGCTGTTCCATCCGGGGAACACCTGAGCCAGGTCTCTCTACCTGGGCAGACTCTGGTTAACAGCGGGCATGGTCCTTAGGGTAGGCTGCCTACCAGCAAATCTGGTTTTGGACAATATAACAAGTCAAGTCGAGGTGCAGGGGGGGTGTGATGAAAATATCTCCCTTTGTTGAAACAAATTGAAAGTGGAAATTACATATTAATATTAGAAACATGCAAAAGAACTATTTGTCCACTATACTGGATGAGGTGCTCCAGGAAAAAAAAAAAATAGTCTGCAACTCTACAATGTAAATTCCGTCAGGGCGAGGATGCCTGGTTTGTGCACCGCATAAGCCTGGTTCCGAGCACAGAGAGCATTCAATCAAAATCTGCCAAACGAGTGCAGCATCCACACGAGCAACTGCGGCCATGGCCTGCTCCACCCCAACCTGAAAGCCCAGCTTCCTCTCATCACTTTCTAAACCGAAGGTGACTTTGCGAGTTCTCCTATTTCTGAGATTCTCCACTTGCAAAATTCACTTGCTAAAATGCCATTTGGGGTAAGCATCACACATGTGTCCTGTCTTCTGGCCTAGACAGTCAACACTTTGAGAGGAGGGACCACATCCGCTGGCGTGTGGTTTTGTGGCCTGGGAGACGACGGAGTCCATCAGTCCAGCTCATGAGTGGGCCATGATGAGCAGATGCTGCCCGGATGGAGGAGCAATGGGTGTGAGACAGGAGGGGCGCTTCCTATACCCAGTCCTGCCATCTACCCTTACTAAGCATTCACACTCACCTAAGGAGACCACAGCTTTCCACCAGCCATGGCAGGGCAGGGTCCCACTTTGCCTCCTATCCACGCCATAGTCCTGGAGCATCCTTCTAGCTGCTTTGCGTCATCCCCTACTTGTCTGCAAATGCCAAAGTGCACTGCTTCCAAAGAGTTAAAACAGAAACCTCACACTGCATATTGTTCCAGGGAACAGCAGGACAGGCTGTGCGTGTTGAGACAAGATGGGGAAAGACACATAGCAGGCTTTTTATTCCTGGGACCTTGAGGAGCATGACGAGTGGGGCAACACCAAAAACGATCCAAAGAAAGCCTGATTTAGTCAGAGTGAGACCTAGTGGTCCCAAGCACAGCACTTTCCAGCACTTTCCAGTTGGATTTCATGACCCACAACTGTGTCATAAAAGTTTAATATGACAATTACTTATCCTAAAAGCAATGTAATTTAAACCACTTGGTCCTGAGCACTTTGAATTTTGTTTTGTTTTGTTTTGAAGACTTCTGCAATGGGCTGGGGAGTTTATAGATGCCTCTTCAAGGCAATGTTCTTTTTTTTCTTTTTAGGTAGTGAGAGGATGACAAAGCTCTAACAGGAGCGGTGAACTCTGCACGCTGAGACGCCTGGGAACAAACATCAGTGTTGAAATCAAATCCTTACTCCAGAGTGAAGAGACGCACCCAGTGATAGAGCATCAACACTGGGCCAAACGGCAATGAGGCGTGAGAGAAGTCAGATCACTGCCTCCTCTGGTGCCATGGGTGGGGAGCTGACCTCCTTGTCCTCAAACCCAGCATCCTCTCTCTCCCCTCCTGCCTCCCTCTCACACTGGTCACCCCTCACATCTCCCCCTTACCAGCCCTTCCAAGGTCCTTCCTGCGCTTCTAGGCTTCACTGATCTCCACCCTCCTCAGTCTCCCAGCCAAGAGTTCCAGAGCCTCATGGTGATCCCAGCACAACACTAAGCTGCTAAGCCCCTGAAACATACGAACCCAGTTAACCAGCCACCTCTCCCAGGAAGCAGGTATTATCCCTCACCACAGATGAGCAGACTGGGGTAGAGAGAGGGTAACAAATTTGCCCAAGGTGGTATAACCAGTAAGGGCCGAACTGAGATTCAAGGTCAGGTTCCAGAGCCTGTCCTCATGTGCATCTTACACTTACAGCACCTTATGTGATAAATTATATAATCCCTAACTGGCCTCCCATGGTCCACTTTGGTGACTCTTAAGCTTATTTCATACCCCTGGGGAGAAGTTACCCATGAAGGCAGGGAGCGTATCTTTCTTGTCCTCATGTTAATATGAGCCACACTCAATGATCTGCAAAGATTTTGCTTGAGTATCCTCTAAAACAGGGATGTCAAACTCATTTTTACCAGGGGCCACATCAGCCTCGTGGTTGCCTTCAAAGGGCCGAATGTAATTTCAACTCCTTAACAGTTAAGGAGTAGTTACATTTATATAGTCCTAAAATTATTTCAGCCCTTTGAAGGCAATGGCGAGGCTGATGTGGCCTCCCGGTGAAAATGAGTTTGACACCCCTGCTCTAAAAGAACTGGAAAAACAACAAATGCCCTCTGTATTAGCCAGCTCAGGCTAACGTAACGAAATAACACAGGCTAGGTGGCTTAAACAACAGAAATTTATTTTCACAGTTCTGAGCCTAGAGGTCTGAAATCAGGATGCCAGTGTGGCTAGGTTGTGGTGAGAATGCTCTTCCTCGGCTTGAGGATGGCTGTCTTCCCGCTGTGTCCTCACATGACCTTTCTTCAGTGTGTGTGTTCTCAGAGAGAGAAAGATAGTCTCTCCTCTTCTTATAAAGGCACTAATCTAAGCACGAGGGCCCCACCCTCATGACCTCATCTAACCCTCTTCCTCCCAAAGGCCTCATTCACAAATACTATCACACTGGAGATTAGACTGATCTGTGAATTTGGAGACTGGGGAGGGAGGGGCACAAACATTCGGTCCACACCACTCTCAGTTTTAAGTTATCTTCAGTGTTTCATTGTAACTTTAAATAACTGCAAAGGATATCATTTCCATTGTATTCGTAAATGTTATTTTTATAGTTAAATTCTTAAACCACTCTTTAAAATGTAAACACCAGAGGAATTTGAAAACCTTCGTCATTCCTTTAGAAATGACATGAGCACATTTCCCATAGTTCAAACATTTTATATTGTTTTTCTTTTTTCAAAACTGCATTTCCATTCTATCTCAACACAATACACTTTTACGTTCAAAAGTATTCAATTACCTTATCCTATTTCTCTGAGAGATATTGTGAATAAGTTGAAATTTAATATTTTATACTTTACTCCAAGTATTTTGAAAATCCTTTCTGAAATGAGTATCATAATTATTGCTGTAATAATTTATACTAAAATATATATTATAAATGTTGACAACTAAGTATAAGATAATTTTATTGAAAATGCATCTTTAACAAGATGGACTAGAGGGGGTTACATATCGACTTGAAAGGCAAGTTCCCTGACATACTGTCTCAACATCCCCCCAGAGACCTTTACAGATGGAACAGGTCACCCTAGTGCATTCCTGGCTCTGGATAAGCAGGGAAAGGCCAGCTGTGCAAGACTAATAGAGCACCAGGCCTGAGCCACTGTGGGTTCTCAGACAATCAAGTTTTGGAGAGATGATGTTCTGGGCAGTCAAGGACTCCTGCAGAAGGCCCCTCCAATGCGCCCCCTCTTCACTGGCTGCTCTGAAAACCTAGCCCTCAAACAAAAGCAGGCTTGCTCCCCCTCTGAGCTCCAGACAAGATTCCTTTCAATCTACTTACCCCAAGTTGAAGTTCTCACGGGCTGGTAATAGCAGTGAGCTTATTTGCAAGCCAGGGCCATATCTGCCTGGCAACCCAACATGAAGACTAGAAGGACTATAAATGTTGACAGAGAACAGGCAGGCCAGCTTTGCACAAAAGCATCTGTTTTCATGCAAATGACCCTGAGTGAGATGCCTAGAAAAGAGAGCAATGGGGATGGTTCTCACAGCCAACTGATTTCCAGAGAAGATGCTGAAGGACTTTTTAAGGGCATCATTACAGCCTTGCCCACTGTAAAAGAAGAGACACGACGGAGGAGACTAAGAAGGAAGATGAACCCTCTCCTTAATTTCCTAATTTTTCTGGTTCTGTACTCCCGACTCCAAAGGTTCTTTTTTGTTTGGATTTAGAACTGAACAGAGTTCGTTTTGTTTGGGGGGTGAGGAGGGTGATCACCATGGCAATGCAGCGCTTTCCCTCTCTTTGCGTTCCCAGGAGGAGTGAAGTAAGCCGGGGTGTTCTCGCTTGATCTCACCAGGACTGAGGGAACAAGGTGAAGGCGGCCTCTAACCAGCCAGGCAACAGTCACTGGTGTGTGGCTGGCGAGGCTGGTTTTCCCAGCCAACTCGCTGTTTTCCAGACACTAGTGGCCAACGTACTCTTTAGATGAACTCTACTTGCAAAGTGGGCCAGTGTCATGAAATCTCGGGCAAATTCCTCCAGTGCTCTGTGCCCCAACCGTTCTCGCCTATGAAATGGGAGTGAGCGTCAGCTACCTAAGTCTGATGATGGGGTTAAAATTAAGTTGGGAACAGAGCAAACCTGTGAAAATTATAATAAAAAGGACAGTGACAATGCATTATTATTATTATTATTATTATTATTATTATTATTATTATTACAGTTCTGTCACTCCGACAGCCAGCTGTTTCACGTGGTAAAATACTCAGAAGAGACTTTCCCAATCATTCATTCACCTCTAGGTTTCCCGGCCACTTTTTCTCTAATATTTATAATCCAGAAACAGAAGCACCAAGACCTTTCTTCACCTGCTTAGACTCACTCGGCTCTCACTGCCGGGCGGCACAACCAGGTTCTTAAGCAACATCCAAACACACCAGTATTGTGCCATATTGAATATGACATGTCCATACCGAATGAAGTGAGAGGTCCCAATGCTCTGTAAGACTGTAAATATCAAAGATGACACTACAGTCTGTCCCATTTTGGCACTTAGGGCTTTCATTTTAGTGATTACAATCAGTTTCCACCTATCATTATGTGTGGATTCTTCACAAAACAACTCGGAAAAAAAAAATATTGCTTGCAGGGTAAGTGAGGAGTCAGCCACAAATAATAAAACAGCAACAACTGATGGGCACTGAGGGCTTGCCACAGGCACTTTGATCCGAACTGTACAGGCATCATAAGCGAAGCCTTCCCATTCTGGGAGCACCACCATTGTCCCCCTCTTAGAGATTTGGAAGTCGACGCTCTACGAAGTTCAGTTATTCCCCACCCATCTCAGAAGGTTGCAAAGCTAATCAGTGTCCCCTGGCTGTCCAGGGCTGGCCCTGACAGAGCACTTTACACCAGCACACCTGCCCCCACCTAGTCCACGCCGGACATTAGTAACAGCACAGAAAGGCGTTTAACCCACTAGACGCTACCCCCAAATCCTGAGAAAGATCAGGCAGCGAGCAAAGTGAGGTTTCTATCGAAATTCAGATCGCCCACTCCTCCTGGTGGCCACCCCTCCGTGCGCACACTCATAGAACGGGGTCTCTCGAGTTTAACATCAGAAAAATATCCGAACCCCAATGAAGAGAGCAGCCCGTGCCAAGTCGGCAGGGGAATGCGGAGAATAAGGCCTTTACCTCCGAGCAAGTGCCAAATGGACCATGGGTACATGAGGTGGACACTAGGAAGCAGTCTGCGTCCCCGCGGGCTCCGAAACGCCCGGGATCGGACACACTGCTTTGTCCAAAGCACGGTTGGTAACGGAGGTTTCCCGTGCATTATCTCCGGGATTCACCGTGCCCTTGGGATCGGGAACTTTGGGATGAGGGGTACGTACTCCCTCTGTTACGAGAGGTTCCTCGTGGGTTAGGCAGCCACACACCTGTGCGGACTTCGGCTTCCGCCGGGGGAGGACGGTACGCGTGCGCCCCCGGGAGGGGATGCTGACTCAGCCCCGCTGTTCACATCCCTTCGCTCAACGCGGATGCTGCAACTGCAGAAAGAGGGGGGGAAAGCTGGACACCCTTAGCAGCCGGGTCGCCAGCTCCCTGGGGCCACTGCGACACTTCCCGCCCTCCCGGAACGGGAACTGTGAGGGTGCACGAGTTAACGAAACTGGGGGAAGTGGGTACTGGAAGAGGAACTTGGGGACCGCGGCGCCGCGCGCGCAACTCACACCCAAACTGGAAAGAACCTGTTCTGTCCGCGGAGCCGCTACAGCCGCAGCACCGCGAGGGACCACCGCCGGGTCCCTTTATCCCACACCCCCAAATCCTCAGGATGCGGGTGGGACTGAGCGCGCAGAAGGGCTGCCAGAAGGAAGACGGCCAGAGGACCCTGCGCGCTCCCCGCGGGGAGTGTTCGCCGAAAGGGTGCAGACGCCCCCAAACAAGTCCGCTTTCCCGACTTGCAGTGCCGCAGAACGCCGGGGTCTGGTCCAGCCAGGCGCGCCGAGTTCCGGCGACGCGCCCAAGACCCCGGGGCGTTGGCGGGAGCGGCCCCGCGCGGGACGGCGACGCCGTTACCTTCCGTGACCCCCGGCTTGGCTCGGAACGGGCGCGCGCCCTGTGCGGACCGGGTACACGTGGGCCAGCGCGCGCGCTCCAGACAGGCCCCCTCCTCCGCGGCGCTCGCGGCGCTCGCAGCACATGGTCGGCGGCGGCGCGCCCCCGAGGCCGGCAGAGACCGGCTACAGCCGGTATAGGATCAGAGAGAGGCAGCGACACGGGGCCGGGAGACGGGCAGCAGCACGCTCTACCCGGGCGCAGGCGGGTGGGGGGCGGGGGGAGGGTGCGGCCGGGGTGCCCCAGGCACGGGAATAGGTGGGGGGCCTGGGCGGGGCGCTGCGGGCGGGCGCCGGTGACACCCTCCTGAACCAACTTGCGATAGGCTCTGGCCCACGCCCTAAGGAGTTAAACCTTTCTCATGTTTCCCAGCGGCTTATAAGGCGGGGAGGCCGAGCCTGCGCCTTATTGGGAGCCTTTTGGGGTTTATTCTCTGCCCTTCTAACTTGGTGAGTTGGTTTTATTATTTTACATGTTTCAAACTTTGATTATGGGATGTGGGTTTTAATTTTAATGTGTTAGGAGCTTTTTTGCCTGGTGGGTTGTGGGAGGCGGAGGAGAGCACTTAACATCTTAACATTTGGGAGAGGTTATTCTGAAAAGTATTCTCTGACAGTTGGGAATGCTCGGGGCCACTGGGATGAAGCGCTCTCGCCAGTGTGGGCAACCGAGAGTTGAATGATCTTGGCCCTGGTACAGCTGGGTCCGGAAAATACCTAAAGGCAGGCTTGGCCTTTCAGTGCACCTAGCCCCGGATTAGGTGCTCCAGACCCTGGGGCAAATCGAGGGCACCGGGCTCCGCGCCTGCATGGACTTTCCGCATGAAGTTGCCTGCGCGTCCCAAGTGCCAAATGTCAGCGGTATCTTCCCTAGGCTCGCGCGCACACGCGGGTCGGCCACTGAGGCATCGCGAGGGAAAGTGGGGCTCCATGTATCTCCCACCCAGAGCTCGCAACCAGGGCGTCACAGTGACCCCCCACCCCCGGGAGAGGGAAACAGGCATTTCCCTGCAGAGCGCAGGTCCTACTCCGTCATGGTCAGAGCTGTCAGCGGCTGAAGCCTGCTCCGCTCCATTTCCAAGGTTCCCTGAGCTGCCAACCACAGGAAAGCGCCCCTGAAGCTGAGCAGTTCTGTGGCAAGGGAGGATGATTTTATAGAGGAAATAGGTTGTTTCCTTCTCGGTTTTTTCTTCTTTAAAAAAAACAACAACCACCACCTCCTCCACCAACCCCAACTTAGTGAGGTGGCATAAAAAAGTCACCAAACACAGGAGTGTTAGAAAAAGCTCCCCAAAGCCCACTGGGGAAGAGCAATTGCAACTTGTCAATCTGGAAGCTAGTTTTGTTTGCACTGCTAGACGCTCCCTGCCAGCTCTTTCTCGAAAGAGATGCTTTCTATCCTGGAGAATGACGTTTCTCAGAAGTCTTACTGGTTTGCAAATCTTAATAAAAACTGATTTGTTTGCAAAAAATACCAAGTGCTTATGCTGAAATCTCTAAATGATGCATCTCCCCATGTCCCAAGCACGATTAAAAGGCATTTTGGGGGGGGGGGGTCAACAATACATTCTGCCTGGAGAACACAGAAATTTCTCTTCTCATAATTAAGGAAAGGGTGACCAAGGTAGAGAGTTACAGTATGTAAATAAACAGCACAGCCAAGTGGAAAAGCTCCCTTGGTCTTAATGAGCACCACTAACCCTGAGCTTTCCTTCTGTGGTTTCCGAAAGAGGACTTTCCTCAGTGGAACTCCTGGTAGAGGACAGTTAAATTAGGGGCTCGGATTTCAACATCATGATCTGGTAAAATGGGTGAATCAGTTATATCCAGTGATTCCAAGCTGCTGAGGCAGCTGTACAGGTTAGGTTTGGTGTTTTTTTTTTTTTTTTTTTAAATAGTTCAAATGAACTTCACCTAAATACAGAATGATTTTGACAAACGGGGCCAGAAACAACTTGTAGAAAGCTTGTCCAGGCTGCGCCTTTAAGAAGAGTGGACACTGGCAGTGCATTGCCTGGGTTTTAATTCTACCAGCAGCTACCAGCATTTCTGTCCAAAGCTTGCATTTTGAACTGTGCTCTGAACTGACCCTGGACTCACACTCTGGTGGTCTGTAATAATCCAATATTTTATCATCTTCATGCCCCCAGGTCAAATCTTTTCTCAACAGATCAAATCACAGTGAAATTCTCAGGCACAGCAACTCAGCAAGCTTTGGCAGAATACGCATTTATGTAAGGTTAACAACCGAATGCTCGTAGGGTGTACTCCACACTGCCAAAGTGTATTGTTATCCTTCCTTTGGAAGAGCATTAGGGTGAAGACAAGACAGCAGCTAGGAACCCACATTCAGAATCATAGTGTTTTACGGTTCAGGAAACCGTCAGCCTGCCATGTCTAACCCCTGTTTCACAGATGATGGAATTTAGGGACCAAGTGATTTCCCCAAGATTGTAAACAGCTTCACAGACAATGCCAGTGGGCCTCAAAAAGACAAACTCATGCATGGGCTTTATGTCAGAGGACCCAGAGTGGGTTGAAAAAAATTAAAGGGTAGCTTAGAGTAAGTCAGGGTCAAAGCCTATCAGAATTAGAGCTTCTCAGGGCAGAAAGAGATCAGAGGTCATCAGAATCTAGTCCATCTGCATTGTTTGCCTATTGAGGACACTGACCATCCAGGAGCAAAGTGATTCACCCAAAACCAGTCACTCAGTTTGCCTTGCCAGTTAGATCCCCACACAGTAAACTGATACTCCTTTTCATCAGATAAGTTTACATGACCGTAAAACCAAAACGGGCAGATATTTCCTTATTCTAGACTCTGTAGAGGCTTCTCAGTAACCAAGTTCAAAATTCAGACCTTACTTTCTTGCTTTGTAGAATAGAGTCCGACAGTTTAAGCCAGGTGGCTTGCTTAATGAATAGAAAAAAGGAAAGGAGACCAGTCCAGGAAAGCATTTATTCTGCAGTCAGGGACTCCTCACTTGATGACTCTGTTTTCTAAGCACAGAGCAGTGCACTGCTCAGGAGCACCCCAAGACTCATAATTTGCTTTGTAAACTTATCATGCACCCACCATGTGCCACGTGTGCTGCCAGGTGCTGGGGCTGGAAAGAGCTGCTGACCACCCTGTAGGTGCCTGCCCTGTACAGTCAGACAGGCAGAGTACGGAAATTAGTGTCCAGTATGTTTTGGAAACCAGGTGATTCTATCATTATTCTATACTGTGGTCTTCAGAGCTAAATTGAGTAGGACATAGGATGCTTTCGGGTGATAAAGTCATAAGCTTTAAAGTAGGACTGGGTTTGGCAGGGGGTTCATCTTTGCTTTATGGTATCCTCTGTAATAACAAGATTTCTGCCCTTCAAAAACCTAAGAGTGGAGGTGAAAGTTACATTTGGATCTACCTTCAGGAGCATAACACAGATGCAAAGCAAAATTTTATAAAGTAAAAGGAATTGAACGCGCTGCAGGGGCTCAGAGAGGAAACAAATAGAGCAATCCAAAGGCTGCCATCTTCTAACTAGCTGCTCAGATCTCACCAAGGTCCGGCTGCATTTCACCCACTTTCCCAGGAACCCTCTAGCCTGTGCACCTCCTTCCTAGCTCCCCAGTCTCCTTGGGCTGCCAGCTTTGGCCTGAGGAATCAGCTGTAAAATTCAGTGCCAGATACCGAACACTCAGAAATGTCAACTGTGAAAGCTGAGTGGAGCCTTAACGATTCTCCAGAAAAGCTGTGAATCAGGCCCAGACAGGTGCAGTGACTTTCACAAGGTCACACAGTTAACTGGAGAATCGGGTCACAGACCTCTCTCTACACACAGAAGCCACGAGAGCTTTCATTTTTGGAAAAAAAGTTGTTTTCTCACAATCTCTATAGAAAAGATCCCCCTCCCCGGGGGCTGACCCAGCAGGGCCCAGGAGGCAGGAGATTCAATTCTGGAACATTTGGTCAAGTCCCTTCACCTCTCTGGGGCTCACTTTTCCCATCTTTCAAAATGAGCCGCACTGTACAGAGATGGACAAATTCCCTTTCAGCTCCAACCTTCCGTAATTCCAGCTCCATTCCGGGGCTACAAATCAATCCCCATCCCACCGATGACGCACATGCAAACCACGGTCAGGACAGGCAGGGAAAGAGGGATGGGCACCCATCAGCAGAACTGAACTGGTGGCCTGACGCAGAGCCTTGTGATGATGGGCAGATAGACACATCCTCCTACAAAGGGCCAGTCTAGTCCCACTCATCAGAATGCACGCCAGCAAAGAGATTCTGTCTTCATCCCGCAGTGATTTGAAGCCAGAGAGAGAGAGAGATTCACTTTGTCTCTGTGGGACCTCGTCAGTTTTATCCCGATATTTTTTTGTCCCAATATGTTTATAATTCAGGTTAGTCCTGAGCCCCCTGTTAAGACCCTCAGATCTTATGTGCACCCTTCTGGGTTGCAGTGATCGTAGCAACATGCCTTGGCCAGCTCTGCTCGTCCAAGTGTGGCGAACTCTGGAAGGGTGTGGTGGGACCGTTTTAAATATGCATTTCAGTCTTCACATTTCTCATCATCATCACCAACAAACATTTCAGTCCAAGGAGGCAGAGACCATCTCTGTCTTTTCACTATAGTATTCCCGAGGCCTAGCTTTGGGCCTGGCACCAAGAGGTACTTTTTTGAAAAAAATAAAAGTTATATGCAAGGTACTTGGGGTTGGGGTAGGACAGGGCATATAGATACAGACCCACATTTTGTTTTCTGTGAGCTTAAAATTTAACTGACCAAATAAGAGAGACTCATTAAAGTAAATAATACCCAATTATTAAATGATACCTGTCACATGAAGAAAGCCCCTTAGACGGAGTCAGTCAGAGGAAGCATTATGGAAGATGGATTTTGATGGCACTGGGCCTTAAAGGGGCCAGGTATTGAGGGACCCCCAGCCTGGGGAAGGGGCATGGCCACAGGCAAGGTGATTAGAGCCTGGAGGGCGAGGAGGAGTCCATTTTGGCCAAGGCAGGTGGGTCAAGTCTTAGAACAGGAAGAAATAAGGCTTCAAAGATAAGTTGGGGTTCAATTTGAAGGACACCGAAAGTCAGACAAATCAGTGGATTTTACCGTACAAAAAGAGGAAAGCCGTTGCAAAACTGAGCAAAAACAGAAAAGTTGCGACAGCGCAGCGTGGCAGATGACTAACCTTACGGGACATGAGGAACCAGTTAAGAGACTAGTAAAGAAGTGGTGGGCTTCACAGGTAAAAGCTCAAACTACTGGCCTGGGAGGGGATGGAAGTGGAGGGGTAAGAGCAGAGGATCTGGTTTGTAGGCCGTCTACCCACTTCCCCTCCTTTCCTCCTGACCCCTCTTTGGGGATAAACACTGTTCTAAAGTCAATGCTAGGCCTGGGGTGCAGGGGGTTCTTCTAGATCTTAAGTCAAGTACTGTTGTCACCCCTGCTCCAGCTGCCTCATCTTGGGAATGAACTCTGAAAGTCTAATGAGGAAGTGGTATTGTGAAAAGCTCATCGGCTGCAGGGCTCAGGTCAGGCCTCCTGTCTTCCATCAGTTACTTTCCAGGATGGGAAACAGTGATGACACCTGCTCTGTAGCTGCTCAGCTAACATCTTGAGCTGTTTAACTGCCCTTCCCACCTTCCCATTTGCTATCAGGAATGACACATCAACACGTGTGGAAACACAAAGGCCTCTGCTGCAGAGAACTTAAGCTCCTTAAAGCATCTTACACCCAAATTTATGCACCAAATACTTGAAATAGGTTAAAAGTGAGCATTTAATGCTTTCAAAGTAGTAGCCTGCTGCGGAAAAGGTGCTATCCATAGGGTGAACCATATCAGCTTGGGTCAGATTTATTGCTTTTTAAGGTTTATAGAGTAAATTCAGAATATTAGATCCTGATACCAGAAATTGGCAAGGCTACTGGATAGATGAGGTTGTGCCCTGTTACTTTTCAGTTACTCTCCATTTATCAATAAAACCTGCCTTAGAACTTAACATAATTTAATGGCTAGGGAAAGGATACAGACACACCCTAAACACTCACATGTATACAACTGTATAGTTGTAGAGAATTCTTAAACTCAAGGTGGGTTGCAATGAAGACCTTAAAACCAGGGACTCATTATAGACACCAATTTTTAGTTGGGCTGAAACCATGTATCACTGTTTCGAAGTAGATGTAACTGCAGAGTCTTTGAAAATCAGTGCGTATGTGCTCGCGCCCAATGCAGGAGACTCAGGCTCCCCCTCCAGGGTTACATACAATGTTACCTCCTATTTAGTGGGTTAAGGTACAAGTCAGCTTGTCCTGACATTTGTTGCAGTTTGAATGGAAAGCCTAGTGAGGTCAGGGGTAACTTAAGGTTAACTGGCTGACCACGCCCCACAAGTTGGCCGTGCCTTATTTGGTACGTATTTGCAGTGTGCGTGGAAACTCAATTGCTAACGCACCAACGGGTGATCAGCTTTGGTACCTTCCTCAGGCCAAACTCCCACACGACAGTTCCCACATTTGGATTTGTACTCCCGTTCTACATAGTTCATAGTTCATAGCGGTCCATCCGCATGGGACCCTGATCATAATCATAAAGTTGCTGCGTGGGAAATGGGCTCGGAGAGAGGTAGCTGGATAATCTGAATGGTCAGAGGCATCAAGCACAGATGCAAAGGCTGTCTCAGGCACTCAGTCCTGTGGAAGGTGGTCGATGTACCGTCAACGTCTGCCTCCTTGCCTGCCTTCTTGTAGGTTTCATTTCTGGTAACCTTCCTTTTGGTCACTTCAATCTTCCTTTACCTAACTTGTCTTCAAGTTCAAGGTCATCGGTGATGCTTGGTCTGTTGGCCATTCTCTGTCCTTCAAACTGCATCTAACTACCTTCCCTGATGCCTTATGTTTGTTTGTTTTTCCCTTTTAATTGTCACAGCTTGGAAGTCTTACTTCCAGATTCTTTGGGGGCTCCCTTATATGCTTTATTCTCCAAAGATTTTATACTAACTACACATGATGTAAATATTCATCAAACTAAGAAATGAGGTAAATAGTTATTATTTGTCATGTTGGCTAAAGAAGGTTAGAATCAGCAACCTGCCTGCTATTATTGGTCTGATTTTGTTAACCTTTTTATTTCAGATTAAGAATGACCGAGAAGAAATCACAGCTTTGCTCCAGAGCCAATGTTTATACTCAAGTGCCTGATGGAGGATGGGGCTGGGCGGTAGCTGTGTCTTTTTTCTTTGTTGAAGTCTTTACCTATGGTGTCATCAAGTCATTTGGTGTCTTCTTCAATGACTTAATGGACAGTTTTCAGGAATCTAATAGCAGGATCTCATGGATAATATCAATATGTGTGTTTACCTTAACATTTACAGGTCAGTACATCTTTCAGCTTACACCCTGTTCATTTTGATTTGCCTAACTACATAATGGTACTTATTGTGTTTGTGATGTATTTCCTTTATGACCTCCTGGCACTTTCCAGTCTCAAGTAATATGGTGTTCAAGGTGTTGAGCAGCTGAAGGGAAAAAGACAAAGCTTTATTTGTCAGCCTTGACTGCCTTCAATTTAACACACATGTATTAAACACCTACTGTATGCAGGCTCTGAGGATGCTGTAGATTACTTTGAGGACAGCAGTAACCCCCAGTTCTGTGGGGTTGTAACTGTTTTTAAAGAAACAACACCCAAAGCACTCGGCCTACGAGGCCCTGGTTTCACAAAAACATGCTTATGTTGGAAGCATGAAAACATGGCTGCACGGAGAAGATAGGATAGGAACTTTGTAAAGCACATCCATCAGCCACTTAGAATTCTCTGTCCCATCACTGTTCTCCATGTGGTGTGCAGAACTGAGAATTTGCCATACTTGCATATCATTTTCATAAAAATCAAGAGGAACTATGCTAGAATTTGACCCTAAATGGAGCTTTTTAAAAAGGAATCCAAAGCAGGGAGTATAGAAAATAAAATCATTCAAGAAATCAGAGGAAAGGCCATTTTTATTACAGAATAACAAATGTAATGCATATCTAATTTTATAGATATTCATGGTAACTCAAGATCTTTCATTTAAAAATATAGAGATGAGCCCTGGCTGGTGTGGCTCGGTGGATTGAGTGCGGGCCTGGGAACCAAAGGGTCACTGGTTTGATTCCCAGTCAGGGCACAGGCCTGGGTTGCGGGCTGGGTCCCCGGTAGGGGGCTCACGAGAGGCAACCACACACGGATGTTTCTGTCCCTCTCTTCCTTCCCATCTCTCTAAAAGCAAATAAAATCTTTAAAATACATACATACATAAAAATATTAAGATGAGTTTTACACCATTACCCTGGCTATCTCTTTAAGGAGCCCAAAGAATATATTGTCCCGTTTAACCAAATACTAAGATACAGTTGGCCACTGAAAATGCAGGGGTTAAGAACCCCAACCCCCAGACAGTCAAAAATCAATGTATAACTTTTGACTCCCCCAAAACTTAGCAGTCATCCCTTGGTATTTGTGGGGGATTGGTTCCAGGCCACCCGCAGATACCCAAATCTGTGGATGCTCATGTCCCTTCTATAAAATGGCATAGATCAAGGCATACGGTCAGCCCTCCGCATCTGTGGACTCCCAAACGCAGATTGAAAATACTATTATCGATCCATAGTTACTGGAATCTGCAGGTGCAAAACCTGGGAATGAAGAGGGCTGACCGTCTATTTGTTAACAATTTGAGCATAAGTGGACCTGCACAGTTCGAACCGATGGTGTTCAAGAACCAACTGTCATTCCTGAACTGACTTAGGTAACCACTGCATAACATGTATTACATCGTGTACGTCATCCCTCCGTGTTCAAGACTGGTAAGAGAGAATCTGGTTAAAGCTAATGCTTATGTGTTACGTAGTAAGCATTGTCTTTCCACGATCAAGACTTTAAAGAAGAAATTGCACTAAAGCTAACGCACCTCTGGAAGTTGAAGTGTGACGCTATGCTCTTTCACCGCAGCGCCCCTCTCCACGGTCCTGAGCAACCGTTTCGGACACCGCCTGGTGGTGATGGCGGGAGGAGTGCTTGTTAGCACGGGAATGGTGGTGGCCTCCTTTTCCCAGGAGGTTTACCACATGTACATCGCAATTGGCATTGTCACCGGTACGTGTTTCTCTCTGCTCAAAGTCTTCCAGATACTTAGTTTGAAGGACAAGGAGGGGAAGGAGGGACTCAGCCCCAAAGTGTTATTTCTTTCTCTCTTCCCCTTTTTTCTTTAAAATTAAGTGTCCCAGATCAATGGCTTTGAACAGGGCTGTATGGACTCCAGGGGATATGAGAATCTATTCTCAATGCCCAAGAATTTTTGTCTGATTCTTAATATTTACCAATGAGAAAGAAAACTTCCTTAGTGATAGTTTACCACCAAAAGACATCATTTTCACAAAGTAAGATTTTAATTTCTTTATCCGGTATGTCCCGAAACAGACTCTGAGGATCCTAAGCTGTAGGGGAGGGGTGCAGTGTACTGGGCTTATTCTCAGGGGTCTCAGAAAACTTGTTTCCCTTTAAAAGGAGTCAGTACTTACTGATAGATAGATAGATATAGATACATAGGACATGTGTGTGTGGATACATGTTCTATGCATATATACAAACACATCTTTTCCATCAGTGTGTGGTTCTCACTGTTCTGTCTGACTTCTGCAGGTCTGGGATACTGCTTTAGCTTTCTCCCCACCGTCACCATTCTGTCACAGTACTTTGACAAGAGACGCTCCGTGGTCACTGCAGTTGCTTCCACAGGAGAATGTTTTGCTATGTTTGCTTTCGCACCAGGTAGGTGGATCGCAATAGTCTGTACGTTAATGGGAAGCAGGGAAAGTCGCTCGGCTCTTCTTGCTACGCTGACTTGCCCACAGTCAGCCACTGGGTAACTGCATCTGTGTGGGTAACGAAAGGGTGTTCCCTTCTCCTCTCCGGCATGCTTGGAGGACCTAGCCTCCCTAACCCCCATGATAGGGATTCAGAATTTTAATCCTGGTCCAGGTTTACACACATAGGGAGATACGCAGCACACATGCAGTAACAAGGCTCCAAACATCCATTAACAATTTGGAGTTTGCACACTATTATTTCTCTCCTTTGTTAAAACAGCCATTTTCAATGTGCATTTAAATTGTGCTCATAAAGTTGGTTTTGTTATCTGTGTGTATGTGATCTCACAGTGGAATGTTTATCCCTGGTTTAATTTCGGTCTTAAGGTTAACTTGTGAATTACACTAAAGTAGACAGACAACCTTGAGGACACAGATTCATTTCTTACTCTGCCGTTTCTGATGAATGTGTCCCTGGACTGCACTTTGTTCAAAGCAGATCGCGGAGAAGTTTTTAGGGGTGACGGTCATGATGTCTGAAGCTTTTCAGAAAGTTTGGAAAAATGAAAATATGAGTTCGTAAAAATATACAGGGAGAGAAGAATGTAAGTTGTTGAGTTTAGGTAAAGTACAGGCAGGCATTTGGTATCATCCTTTTCACTTTTCTGCTGGTTTCCAATTTTTTGAAATCAAACGGAGGGGAGAATCAGTAGCCTGAGTGCTCAGAAAGTAGACATTGCATTTTGGTGAGCTTTGTTCCCTAGCACCAGACATATCCCTGGCTCCTGACAGGACTCAAGAAATCTCAGAGAGAAAAAAATTAGATCCATTATTGCCAAATGTGTATAAAGTGCCCGAAATACCCAAGCCTAAAATCTTTTACAATTCTAGCTAATCCATATGAACGGGGGGACAACAGATGTGAGCAAACATATGCTACAAAAGTAAGTGGAGCCCCCCAGGAACGCAGGGCCTGTCTTCTGGGTAACCAGAGTACCCTATCTCTCATACCTGTCAGCGCTCAAGGAATTACAACGTGGTAAAATGAAGTTCTAATGAACATTAGAACTTCTGGGATGATTATAAAGGTACTTTAAGATCTTACGGGGCCTGAATTTCTCTACTGTCACTGTGGACCTCTGTGCTTCCTTTGGTCTTCCCCCTCCCAACCTCACCTTTGGATGCCCAGCCCACCCTCCAGGCTGCCTCTGGTCAGCAGCCTAGGACCCACCGAACTGGCAGGAAGGCGGAGGACTCAGGTGCTTAAGGACATTTCTACTCAAAGTGGAAACTGGAGAACTGTATCATTTCATTCTGAGATAACCACTGAGCTTTTAGATTCTTAGTTTATTTTGTAGTTAATGCATTACTACTAAGGACTAAATGACTGGATGTTTAATGGTCTAGCTCAGAGGTTGGATATGCTATTTTTAAAAAGCCAGAGGGTAAATGTTTTAGGCTTCATGGACTAGAAGTCTCATTCAGAACTTCTCAGCTCTACGGTTACATCACCAGAGCAGCTGGAGATGAGTGTGGCTGTGTTCCAGTCAAGCTTTATTATCAAAAAGAGGCAGAGGATTGGATTTTACCTGCAGGCCACTGTTCGCTGAACTTTGATGTAGGTCAAAACCTTACTTCACTTCTTTTGCTTCTACCTGGCAAAATGCACCCTCCAAAAACTCTTTTGAAGACCTGGGCTGAAAATTTTTGTTTTATATATAATTGTTATGCACATTTTCTCCATATTGATTCCTAAAAGCATCAAAATCTAGAATAAAGGATAAACAGTACAGGTTGACTGCATTCACACTGCTGAGTAAACTGTTCAAAAAATTAATTCTAAATCTGAGTCCCTGTTTCTACTCGATCTTTTCTCCCGGGTTTGGAGCCGCTGTCTGACTCTGCCTTTTTATTTCTGCTTCCTTCCTGCCTACCCAAGCGTGCACGGCTCTCAAAGAGAACATTGGCTGGAGATACAGCCTCCTCCTCGTGGGCCTACTACAGTTAAACATCGTCATCTGCGGGGCACTGCTAAGGCCAATTATAATCAGAGGACCAGGGTCACCGAAAATAACTGGACATGAAAACCCAAAAGAAGTACAATATATGCTTGAAAATGAGAAAACACGCACCTCAATAGATTCCATTGACTCAGGAGTAGAACTAACTACCTCACCTAAAAATGTGCCTAGTCACGCCAACGTGCAGCTGGAGCCCAAGGCTGACGTTCAACAACAGAGTCTGGAGAAGGCCGGCTCCAAGCACAGCGATGATAAAGCCCCCTTATTGGACTTCTCAATCTTGAAAGAGAAAAGTTTCATTTGTTACGCATTATTTGGTCTCTTTGCAACACTGGGATTCTTTGCCCCTTCCTTATACATCATTCCCTTGGGCATTAGCCTGGACATTGAAGAGGACCGCGCTGCTTTTCTGTTATCTACAATGGCAATTGCTGAAGTTTTTGGAAGAATTGGGGCCGGTTTGGTCCTGAACAGAGAGCCCATTCGTAAGATCTACATTGAGCTCATCTGCGTCATCTTATTGACTATGTCTCTGTTTGCCTTTACTTTTGCTACTGAATTCTGGGGTTTAATGTCCTGCAGCATATTTTTTGGTGTGATGATTGGAACAGTAGCAGGTACCCACATTCCACTGCTTGCGGAAGATGATGTTGCAGGAATTGAGAAGATGTCTTCTGCTGCTGGAGTCTATGTCTTCCTTCAGAGCATAGCAGCACTAGCTGGACCACCTCTTGCAGGTAATTTAAATACACAAAATCCAAATCCTTGTCTACTATCCTCTGCCCCTCCCACCACCACTGCTTTTTTAAAATTCAGAGTTGGACAGGTGGAACATCTGTAGCCTTTCTGGACTTGAATCATATTAGTTCAAGATGACACTGTTTAGGGCAAAGAATATTAAGAAAGACTGGAGATAGCTTCATAGTCTATAAATGGAGATCATACTATATTATAAAGTAGGCACTGTAATATAGATAATATAATGTTTAATATTCCCTTATTAATTGTGGTAGCTTCCCGTTCAAGCCTAATTTAAAAATATACTGATTTTAATACTTTCACAGAATTGTAGAGCTGGCAGAATTAGAGACGAGCTGAGCGACTCTCTTGATTTAAATGTGAGGAAATTGGAGGTCAAAGAGTGTGAGCCAGTGGTCAAATGGTAAATCAGTGAACGAGTCACTCTGCAGACCCAGCTGCCCCGGCCATTCGTACCATCTTGCCTTAAAAATGCTAGAGGGAGACCCACGGATTAGGACTCTGTTGTCCTCTGACTTAGACGACGAGAACTTAGGGACTTGGAAGTCATCTTCCCTCCTTAGGTGTTAGGGAACTGAGCACAGGGCAGCACTCAGCATTTCCTCAGTTGATTACTACAGAATGTTTCCCTGTAGGAAGGACATGGCTGTGTTTCATATCTTAGACCTGAAGGAGGTCCTTGAAGTTACTATGACTAGAAATCCTACCCCACGTTAAAAGATACCTAAAGTGAGCCGAAGTGAAAATAACAGAGCTCTCCCCTGTCTGAAGGCCATTGCCTTGTCAAAGAAGCATGCTTTAGGTTCTTTCCTGGGACAGGTTGCCCCATGCACACGTTTTGGCAACACAGTTTTCTTAGCTGCTGGTAAATATGCTGTATGTTTGTCTGATTTAGTTCTTCCCCCCCAGTCTAGAAAAGATTCCTGCCTTCAAGACTTTTTTTTTCTTTAGAGAAACAAGATGAAACAAAGAAAGCAAAGAAACAGAGAAGCTTCTGAAATGTGAGGGGGGGCCTGGGTGAGAAGGGTTTGTGTCTGTGCTGCTAACTTGCACCTGTCTCCTCCTAGGTCTGCTGGTGGACCACAGTAAGATATACAGCAGAGCCTTCTACTCCTGTGCCGCCGGCATGTCCGTGGCCGCTGTGTGCCTCGCGCTCGTGAGACCTTGTAAAAAGGGACTGTGCCAGCGCGACCATGCAGGTGAAGCAAAGGCAGAGAGTTACCGTGGGAGAGCTTTACAAGACATACCTGAAGACTTTCTTGAAATGGACCTTGGGAAGAATGAGCATAAAGTTCCAGTGAAAAGGGAGCCAGTATGACAGGCTTTCACACCACAGCGGCCACCCGTTGGCTGGCGGGCGGGGGGGCGGGGGGCGGTGGACTGGGGACACGGCAGTGTAGAGGAGGTAACCACTCCGCCCACTTTCACAACGACATTTTGAAGGGAATGTATACATGAACACCACTACCAACATCCTTTTCTTTATTTTTAAGTTTTCTTCTTTGTGCTTGTTCCTTAAGCCAAAACAAAGACAACCAAACACCCTTCCATACGTAAATCTGGCTATATTCCGTAGCGAGGCGGAGATACATAGAAGTGCTGTGGTTCACATTCCAATTTTAAAATAGTGACGTAAACTGGCAAAGTGGTTTTGGGAGCTCCCACATGTGATAAACTACTCTAGCCCAGGTCACTGAAATGAAATTGGCCACTCAAAAAAAATCTTAAAATCAGTTTTAAAATTTCTCATTTTCAGAAATATGAACAGATTGTTTAAAACCCTTTGAGAAATACTTGAGGTTTACGTTGAAAACTTACAGCTTCTTAATAATCCAAATATTCAATGGAAATGAAGTACACTTTAAGACCAAACATTTGGCTAATAAGTGCAAATTTATATATATAAATTTATATGTATTATATATATTATATATATAAACTTGAAACTCATGAATGTGAAGATTCCCACTTCTTTTTTATGGCCAGTCATTACCAGAAGTATTTCACACAGAATATACAGAATAGCATTCAAAAGTGCATTTCCTGTTGCTTTTAATTACTCAGAAATAAGTGATTGTAGTGTCTTTAATTTAAACCACTATTTATTATTAAGTTATTCTAGGATGAATAAAGTAGTCAAAAGAAATGTAATCTGAGACACAAGCAGCATTTTTACCTCCCTTCTGCAACCCTTTAAATGCCTGGAAGAATACTACTCTTGTAAAGCTACTCCATAAAGGCCAAGTTGTAACGGTTCTTCAATTTGATTAAAGGCAACACGTGCTATTTGTAGGGGGAAAGTAATGAAGAGCAAATTGCCTTAGCATTTTAAAATAATGTTTTATCACCTATGAATACTTGAGGATCTTCTTTGATCAGAATTATATTTCATTGAATTGTTGAAGCATTTCTGATTTGAAAAAGAAAACATCTAACTGCTGGAGCATTTCTGTATTTGATATGGGGCAGCAGGGACATTTATTTTACTATCATGAGTTACAAGCTGCAATTTACGTCTTATGTAAACCTTGATTGCTCTAGGTTGCCAGAGTTTTCAGGTTAACTGGTCATTGATTTTTTTGCAGTTACACTACATGTATAGTATTTCTCATTTTAGCCATTTTTCGTAGAGGGCAAATGTGAGGATAACAAGTGGATTCCTGACTCCTATATACTGAATCTCACTACAGGTAACGGTCAGTGCTTGCTGCTCCATCCTTATACACCTTTACTGTTAATTTATGACAACTCAGGGGGAAACAATATAACAAGCCTAGTTTGGTTACAGGTACACAAAGCTTGAATATTTCTCTGCACTGAAATGAAAGTGGCGTAGTTCATCACCACCTGCTATATTTTGTACAGCATTTTATCAGCCATAGAAATAGGACAATCTGTAAATATTTGGGGAGGGTGGGACAGGAAATGATAAAGTGTCCATCAAATAAAGACACACCTAAAACAAGGTGGAGGTAGCAGATCTCTGTCACTGCTGGAGAAGGACTCTGAGCTTGTGACAGTGTTGCAAACTTACGTGACTTCAGCACTTTATAACAATTTTTACTATGAATGTTAAATACAGTTTAATATTTATAACTGATTTCTGAGCTATGTGCTCTATGTCCATTCTGTTAACTGCATGAAAAAAAAATGTATGCCAATTTCAGTTTGTCAATAATCAAGGTTTTAAATGTTTGGAAGAAAATTAAAACAGGATTGCTGATTTGTTCTATACTACGGACATTCTGGTACTTCTAGATTTGCAATAAATGTATGGCTTTTTTATTTAAAGAGACTGATTCATTTTTTATCGACTCATCAGCATTCATTGTTTGATCCAATTAAAGTTGTAAAAACTTCTTCCCTGAAAAGCCTTTTAACTCTACTACAGACACATAAACATTTCCAAAAAATAGTTGTTAAATTTATGTCTTGGATGAAAAATATATGAATGAGATAATACCACAGTAGCCACAGAGCTCAGCCTCTCAACTGCATTAAGTGGAAATAGCTAAGACTATTCAGTTATAGGAAAACCCTAAGGACTGTTCCCACCCCAAACGAACAGCACAGACTCTGCAGGCGAGGGGTTGGCGCCCGTTCTCTGCAAAGACCCAGGCAGTCAGTATTTAAGGCGCTGCGACAGCTGCTCAACTCTGCTGTGGCGGTGGGGAAAGAGCCACAGACAATAATTCAGTGAATTACCGTGGCTGTTTCAATACACGTTTATTCACGGATCCTGGAATTTCAATTTCATAAAACTTCATTTATGGAAAATTTACTCTATTCAATGCCATAAAAATGGGATACCCATTATTAGTTCATAGGCTGTAAAGAAAAGCAGGCAGTGGATTCAGACCAAGACGGCAGAGGCGGCGGAAGCTGTACTCACCTCCTCCTGTGACCACATCAAAATCACAACTAAATCACTGAACAATCAACCCAGGTAACCTGAAGACTAGCTGGACAGAAGTCATAACTAAAGATAAACAGAAGAGGCCACGTCAAGGCTGGTAGGAAGGGCGGAGATGTGAGCCTGTCTAGCTCTACCCACATGTGCCAATCCAAAGGATTGCCTCCTGGGAGCACACGGCACCTTTCCCTTGTCCCTCTTCTTCCCCCAGGCTTGTTACCTTTACCTTTCTTTCCAAAGGCCCTTCTTCTGCCTCTGTAACTTTCTAAATAACCTTTCTCTTATAGCTTGAAAAAAAAAGAATCTGGAGGGATACCTCAGCTGCAAAGGTCCCCACTGAGGAGTGAGGGGTCTCAGCGCCACACCGGGCCCCAGAGCCTGGAGCCCCAGCGCTGAGAAGAGAAAGCTGCACATGTGGCTGTGAGCATCAGCCGGAGTGAGACTGAAGGCTGCTGTGCACGAACCCTCACAGGTAGGCACCCAGCCTGGGCTCCAGTGGAGGATGGTGGCTCCGACGGTGCCAGAGTCACACAGGGAGGGACTAGGCTGTGTGGCTTTGGGGAGAGAGCCAGAAGGAGAGCTGCGAATGTCCTTGTTGACCCCTCTCCCACACCACCCACAGATGCCATCTTTCCTGGGTCAAGCATTCCCCCAGCCCCACAGCATTAGCCTCAGGAGCCACACTGACTCCATCCGGAGGACTCCCTGAAGTCTACCAAACTCACATATGGCTGTAGGCTCTGCCAGTGCCAACCAGCCTGGGCCCAAACTGTAGCCTTGCTTTAAAAACTCTCCAAGAATACTGGGCAAGCTTCGGGGATTCCAGAGACATACAGAAACTGAGTTGTACGGCTTCAGGTTGAGGGTCATCTTCCCACATGCCCAACATGCACCACCTTTCCTGTGGTAAGCCCGCCCTCCAGACTGCCAAATCTTAATCTGTTTCAGTCTGATCCATTCCAGTAGCTGCACACTGACAACTCCCTGAGAATCTGCAGAGGTCCACAGGCCCCAAGCACGTAGCAGCTGGCCTCAATGTACTCTGAGACTTTTGTTCAGTAGCCTCAGACCCAGCACAGGCACCAAGTTTGAATCTGTATTAACCTGGTGAACACCACACCCCTTACTGTGTGATTCCCTGAGAAGATGCTTCATGCAACTTGCATACTGCTCAAGACTCTTTCAGTGGCTGAGCTGAGCGGGTAGCCAGCAGGTGGCAGAGGGTCTCAGAGTACCTTAGGCCTTTTGCTGACCTGCCCCAGGCCCAGAACTGGTGGCAGCTGGCATTGGTATGCAGCTTGGCCCCTTTCCATGCACACCCAGGTACAGTACAGGCAGCTACTAAGCATGGACCACTTTGTAACTCCTCATAGGTAGCCCAGGGCTGATCACAGGCAATGTGTGACACTGACCTACACCATGGTCCCTCCCAAAAGGCCCCAGAACCAGTAGCTGCCTTTAGACCACAAGAGAGCACAACATGAGTAGCACCAGAAGCAGCACACCCAAAGGGAGGTATTGGTAGGCACCAGACCCTGCTCAGGTGAGTTCTACTTAATAGGGTCAGCCCCTGCACAGCAGCTTGTACATTGTGGCTATAGCCCATCCTCACACCCAGCCAGCCTGAGAGTCATCCTCATCTATGGATGTGCCAACAGCAATCAAGGCTCAACTACAACAAGAGGGCACACATAACACACAGAAACAACACTCCTGGAGCACTTGGTTCAGGAGATCAGGGAGACCGAAGCACTAAGCCCCATAGGATACCAACTACACCTAAGGCCACCCTACCAAGACTGGGAGATACAGCAGACCTACCTAATACAGAGAAACAAACACAGAGAGGCAGCCAAAATGGGGAGACAAATAAACATGACCCAAATAAAAGATCAGGAGAAATCTCCAGAAAAAAGAACTAAATAAAATGGAAGCAAGCAAACTACCAAATACAGAGTTAAAAACAATGGTTATAAGGATATCAAAGAACTTAGAACTTCAACAGCATAAAAAGGGACAGAGGGGAATAATACAATAACTGAAATGAAAAATATACTAGACAGAATCAGCAGCAGACTAGACGAAGCAGAGGATCAAATCAGCAGTATATAAGACAAGGTAGCAGAAAATACCCAATTGGAGCAGCAAAAAGAAAAAAACTATTTTAAAAAATGAGGATAGTTTAAGGGACCTCTGGGACAACATCAAGCATAACAACACCCACATCATAGGGGTACAGGAAGGAGAAGAAAGAAAACAAAGTATTGAGAACCTATTTGAAAAAATAATGACTGAAAACTTCACTAACCAAATGAAGAAGAAAGACACATGTTCAGGAAACACAGAGAGAACCAAACAGCATGAACTCAAAGAGACCCACACCAAGACAAGTCATAATTAAAATGCAAAAGGTTAAGGACAAAGAAAACATCTTACAAGTAGCAAGAGAATGGTTACGTACAAGGGAACTCCTGTAAGTCTGTCAGATGTTTTTTCAACAGAAACTTTGCAGGCCAGAAAGGATTGGCAAAGAAATATTCAAAGTGATGAAAAGCAGGGAGCTACAGCCAACATTGCTCAACCCAGCAAAGCTATCATTGAGAATCCAAGGACAGATATAGAGTTTCCCAGACAAGAAAAACCTAAAGAAGTTTATCACCACCAAACTAGCATTACAAGGAAGTTAAAAAGTCTTCTTTAAGAAGAAAAAGATAAAAAATATATGAACAGCCCTGGTCAGTGTGGCTCGGTTGGTTGGAGCATTGTCCCATAAACTGAAAGGTCGTGGGCTCAATTCCTGGACAGGGCACATGCCTAGGTTGTGGGTTTGGTCCCCTGTTGGGGCACATGCAAGAGGCAACCGATCGATGTTTCTCACATCAATGTTTTTCTCCCTCCACCTCTCCCTCCCTCGCCTTCTTTAAAAATCAATAAGCATGCCCTTGGGTAAGGATCAAAAATATATACATATATACAATAAAATGGCAATAAATACATACCTATCAAGAATTGAATCTAAAAAAAACAAAGTAAACAAAGAAGCAGAACAGGAACAGAAACAGACTCATAGATACAGAGAACATTTTGACAGTTGCCAGATGATGATGGGCCGCTGGGGAACGAGTGGGAAAGGTGAAGGGGTAAGAAGCGCCCCCTTGGCCGTTGCGGAACGGTCACAGGGATGTAAAGTGCAGCAGAGGGAGTACAGTCAGTAAAACTGTAACAACTAACCAGGGGCAGGTGGGCACTGGAAAGAACAGGGAGGCCACTTTATTACCTGGTTGTCTAACCACCATGCTGTACACCTGAAACTAACAAAATAATACTGAATGTCAACTGTAATTGAAAGATAAAATTAAAAAAAAAAAAAAACTAAGCAGTGGACTACTGGGTTTGGCCTGTAGACTGTAGCTTCTGGCCCTAACTCCACATGTCTGGGCCACTGTAATGGACAGATAGCAACCGTGGCACGACTCTGGACCCCAGCAATCCTGGATGACAGAAAAGGGTCCTTGTGGTCAAAGTGATTCTTAGATCATAGATGCCAAAGACAGGAAAGATTAAACCACTGAGAGCATATGAATTACCAAATTTCACTTTCTGTGACTGAAGAGATTCTGCTTTAATCTTGCTCAGTAAATAATGCTGGAGTATAAATGTAGACGGTTTCCCTTCCAAAATGCAAAATTATTCCTGTTCCAAAAATGAGTTGTAATCATGTGCTCTTTTAAGACAGATGCCACCTTAACTAATACGTTTCCAAAACTTTTAACAAAGCTATCGATGATCTATATACCACAAGAGTGCGTAATGTAGCCTTTGTGCGTCTGTTTACCTTTACTTCAGCTTAATACCTGATGATAAAATAGAAAACGGTATTTAAGGAAAGGTTCCCATGACCCATTTACATTTCTTTACTCCATCTCAAATATTCTAAAATTCATTAAAAAAGTATCATGAGTCCTTATTTTTAAAAGCTCCCAGATATGAGGCTCACTAATAGGGAGCTAGAACCATTTCCTTTCAACTTTTAAATGGTTATGTAAATGACCAATTTAAAGTCACTTCAGGCATGGCACATGCTTAAAGGTCACTCCTATAAGAACACACTGTATTGAGAAAAGAGACCCTGTCCTTGTCTTTAGATCTGTCTCTAATTCAGATGTTAATAGAAGAGAAGGGCTACAAGCTCCAACAGGTGGGCCAGCCACGGTCTTATAAGTAAGGAATCTAGTGCCCCCTGGTGTTCTTTTTCAGTGTTGACCGCCTCAGAGGACGGAACAAGATAGAGACAAGACACCTGCAACTTCGCGTTTCATGTTAAATAACCTCTCACATCCAAATCAAGATTACCTCAGTGACTATGGACTTCCTAAGGGGAAACTAGACAGCAAAACTGATATCCCAAACCGCTCTCTATAATGGCTTTTTAATGTAGCTCACCAAAGCCTACTGACAGAAACCACGAACTGTGGCCATGTAGCTAGCTATGTGTTACTTACATACTTCTCCAGCCACTCAGGAAAACAAGCAAGCACACTAACTCTCCTAGCAACTTATGCCCCTAGAATTCAGTCAGAGCTCCAGGTACCTTCTCCACATGGTCAACTCCCACACTGAGTCCAGACCG